>JALPQI010009138.1:0-55220 GCA_025490895.1 Thaumatotibia leucotreta
GCCCACACGGGTGATGTTATTCTGATCACGTCTATCCAGGTCAAGAGATAATTGTCCCTCTTACTCTAGTTAAAACTATCCATAAAGAGACGAGAGTCAGTATTAGATCTTGTTGGGATAAGATTTATGGGGTCCGTGTTTCGTCTTCTAAACAGAAAATTTGCCGGGTGATAAGCACTGAACGCATTTAATGCGTCGACACATTGGCCTTCACTATTCGCCCCAGCTTTCCGAGTTGTCTGTGTTGAATAAATAAAGTTTTTTTGGAATAAAGACGTTAAAGTCCCACTAACCGCCCACACGGGTGATGGCAGAGAGTCAATGACGTTGACGAAGGGCGTGGAAGTCCACTTCAGGAACAGCTGTGTTATGTTCCCGGCGCAGGCTGCTACGCTGATCACCATGATGGCTCCAATCTATCAAATATACGAACGATACTGTTTCTGGAGTATGTGTGGCTGCTCGCGCGTTCCCGCTACTGCAGCTGTGGCCGGATGCATCCCATGATAGTGGGACGGTCGTTGCACCGTCATTTGAGGACGGTGTTGAGAGGCTGTTGAGGTGATCGCTACCCGGGTCAGACGCTCGGCGCTACTGAACGTCGGACCCAAGATCAGAATAGTATAAGCTATTATGTACATACTGTACGGATTTAAATGTTACAAACCTTCACACGGGTGAAGCGACTCAATGATGTTGACCGAAGGCCTAAGCCCTGGTCCCTAAGGAACAGTTTCGTCCTATTGGCGGCACATGCTGCTAGCTGTTATTCTGATCATGTCTATCCAGGTCAGGAGATAATTGTCCCTCTTACTCTAAAACTACCCATACAGAAACGAGAGTCAGTATTAGATCTGGTTGGGATAAGATTTATGGGGTCCGTGTTTCGTCTTCTAAACAGAAAATTTGCCGGGTGATAAGCACTGAACGCATTTAATGCGTCGACACGTTGGCCTTCACTATTCGCCCCAGCGTTCCGAGTTGTCTGTATTGAATAATCTAAAGTTTTTTCTAATAAAGACGTTGAAGTGCCACTAACCGCCCAAACGGGTGATGGCAGAGAGTCGATGACGTTGACGAAGGGCGTGGAAGTCCACTTCAGGAACAGCTGTGTTATGTTCCCGGCGCAGGCTGCTACGCTGATCACCATGATGGCTACCCAGGTCAGACGCTCGGCGCGGCTGAAGGTCGGGTCCAAGATATATCTGGAAGGATATTATGAGTCACAGAAATGTCTCTCAGATGTATACTTCAGAACAGATGGTGCTTTATATACACACTATTGCGAGAAGGGGTTGATTTCTTGTTAGGTCGAAACTGAAAAACGTCGTAGGTACAATACACGTGCGAAAAGGAAATTCGTAACTCGATCGTGCAGATTTAAACGTTTTTTTTCTAGTGCCAATGTTTTCGGAGATAACCGATCCAGAAAAAAAATGTGTTCCCTCTAACTTCTGATATCCGTGGGTCTAAAAAATATGAAAAATACATAAATAATGATAGCTTAATTAATCACTAACTACATCTATAAGCAACTCTTTTATTTTTGTCATTTGTTGTGTCAACAGTACTTTCGAATCCTCTTCTGATTCAGGTTTGATAATATATCAAATTGTATTCTTACTTCATTCCATGTAAAGATCCTTGACTAAAAAGCTGCTTAAATCCTCTGATGACTTGCAACACCCACACTTTGCCAACTGCTCTATAGGTCCACTCATCCATTCTTCTTTTCTTATGTACGCCCAACGCCTCGGGACTTATGTACTTAAAGTCTTTAATGTAAAATTCTAGTAAATATTTACTATTTAAGGTTTGCCCGTTTGGTTTATCTGGGTCTGCATTTTGTGGCATCTTGGATGCAACTAGTCGATGCAATGATGGTAATTGCTACGTTTGTTAAAAGGTCATTTAGTTTACTACACATTGAGAATATCCGTAACAAAACATGTCTGTTTGTTTTAAAAACAGGTTACAAAAGACAAATCAAAATATTTAATAAAATCTTCAGTCTTTGTTTCACGAAAACAACTTTAAAATTCAATTTGGTGAAGTGATTTAAAAATATTCGCTTAAAAACTCCTCTCTAATTAACTCATATACCAAAGTTTTTTGTGTGTATTAACTAAATACAAAACGGTTGTTGATCATCGGTGAAAAATAATTATGAATGTATAAAAAACACATTTCAATACACATATAATTATAAATAAATATTAGAATACTATATTGTTCGGCCTAATAAGTCCTACCTAATCTTTATCGTGACTAGGAACAAAATTTGTAGAGTCCAATTGAACAATTAATTTATGCAACCTGAATACAATATCAGTACCCATTCCCCATGCATTTGTGATTCCCATATAATCAAGTTTCATTATTCCGTGTAATTATTCTGTTGCACTAGTCGAGTCATTATCATTACCATTCCCACATTATTGACGAACTGCGTATATATATAGGTACATAGGCAGTGGAGTCATTTTTGGTTATCTTGTAGCAGACGCATGTTTCCTTATATAGAACTGCAAAAAAAGTGATAATGGTAATGAATAAAAAACACATAGAAACCCCCTTCTTTGAACCACATTAGAAAGGCTTTACGTTTATGTAAACGAGCAGGATAACCCATATAATCCCGGGAAACGCCGCGTGGCACGTTAGTGTCAAATTGAGTAATTTGCCATTGCACTATTAGCTGACTGCACTCAGACTTATTGGCGATATGTTTGGTTGGTCATTGGGGTAGCTAACTGCTGTAACATATTGCGAAGTTACGAAAATATTTCAATGTTGTTTTTTTACAAAACTACTTTTTAAACACTACTCACTACTACTCTTTTTTCTTTTTTAGGCGTAGCGTGGGTAGGCCCCCCACAAGGTGGACCGATGACCTGGTGAAGGTCGCAGGAGTCCGCTGGATGCGGGTGGCGCAGGACCGGTCATTGTGGCAATCTTTGGGGGAGGCCTATGTTCAGCAGTGGACGTCTTTCGGCTGATATGATGATGATGATGACTTTTTAAACTAGCTTTTACTACTTTTTTAACCTTATAGTTTCGCCGTGTCCGTCTGTCCGCAGTATAGCTCAGTGACTGTTACTCGTAGTACTAAAATTTTGCAATTTGGTACAGGTATACATATTAATCAAACCGATTAAGTGATGGAATAAAATGTAGATAAACTTTTTTTAGGGTACCTCCCCTAGAAGTAAAGAGCTCATTTTTTTTCTATAACCACATAGTACGGGGTATCGTTATCGTTGAATAGGTCTTTCAATAATCACCAAATTAAAAATCAAAAAAACCGACTTCAACCGATTTCTGCAAGATCTCCGATTTGTTTCCATCATTGGTTTCCTCAAATCCTATTTTCTGAATGTTTTTTTTCGTAAATGAATGAAAATTACCAAAAACGCCTACCTATAACATTTTAAGATATCCCTCGATTTCTCCAAGATCCCATCATCGGACCGCAACTTGGTGCCAACGGGACCATCTCGGGGTTATACACACAATTTTTTTTTTAAATCGGCTCACGATTTTCGGAGATATCGGGTAACATATATACAACAAAAAAATCTGTCGAATTGAGAACCTCCTTTTTTGAAGTCGGTTAAAAATAATAAGGGTTCCAAAAGAAAGTTTCTTCTAAAGTCAATATTTTCGGAGATAACCGCTTCAGGATAAAAAAAACTCCCACTAAGTTTTGATCCATGGATTAAAAAAATATGAAAAAAATCATGAATAGTATAGTATAGCTTAGGTATAGTATATAATTATAATACTTTTAAATAAAACTATTTCGAACATAATCGGGCTAGTCGTTTTTAAATAACTAAGGAACCCCAGAGGCCGGCCAGAGAGATGGCCTGACATGCTCTTGGCCGGGTTTTTGTATATTTGTTCCTCGATAGCTATACATTTCGAGAATAGTGACACAGATTCATAGTATTTATTAAGGTAGGTATTTTATTGGATAAGTACCTATGAGTAGACATTTTTGTTTAGATTCTTGTGTGAATTGTAGAAGAGCTAGTTTGTTGTAATCGTACTTGATAGTTAGAGTTAACTACTTTGTTGATTGGTCTAATAGCCAAGTGGTTTCGATTGATCGTCCATTTAACAGCAATGAACGAATAAATAAATAACTATTTGATTGTGAATACTACATTTGATGTTCTTTTAGGTTATCTTAAATCTTAATATCCCTTGCATGATCTAGGGTTAACCGACAAACATTGGGATTAGCGGGTGAAGTCCAAATCCTTAGTTAGGTTAGTGACCCTGAAGTGTACAAGTGCAGTGCACCTTAGATTATGTTAAAGTACCAAATGGACGATGAATTCCCTTTAAGTCTAATCACAGAGGTTGTCTGTATTTGTACTAATAGGTATGTATATTAGAGTGTCCCGTCAATGTATGGAAAAAAAAATCTTTTAATCTACAGTTTCCCGAGAGGCACCCATTTTTTTAAAAATTTACACACATTCCGAAACGAGTAAAAAAAATTAAAATATACGAGTATGTCATCTTTAGGGCTCTACCGCAGTGTAAAGATTTGATATTTTTCTATTTTTCCGAAAAAAATTATATGCCAAAATATATTTAAATATAATTATACTATTTTTTTTATAAAAATAAATAAAATAAAAAAATATAGGAAAAATATAATTAAAAAAAATCCATATTACATTAAATATTTTTTCTTCTCATTTTTAATATTATATCTTGTCTTAAATCTATATTGCATGAAAAATATCATTTTTTAATTTTTAGCTCAGGGAGCCGAATTAAAAAAGTTTTTATTTTAAAACTTCAAACAATGGTAGAGCCCTAAAGATTTAGTCTAAAAATTTTTTTATTATTTTTCCCCTCACTAGCTCGTAAAGCGCTCGTTTATCGTTTAATACGAGCGGGTAAAAACGCTTTTTACACACTTGTGAATAAAGTCATTTGACATTGCTCTAATTCCTATAGCCCCCTACTGCCTAGTATAAGTGGATCTGTATGACCGTAGTAAACATGCGCAATCGGAGCTCACATGTTAAATTGGTCGTTCTCATGGGTGACTTTGTAAGCCATTGGCTATAATTAAGTTCCAGAAGTAACTCTATTCTACGATACGTTTCGACATTGAGTTTTAAATGGTTTCTTTAAGTTAATTTACATTTGGATGAGATTTGTAATCATATTTCCTCGCGATAGTGAGGGGAAAAAAGTTGTATTACACTTGGCGGCAAAGTTTGTTCAACTCTCGTGCCTTGAGACCTTCGCAATGCTCAAGATTCCAGTTTTTGAACCACTCGCTACGCTCGTGGCTCAATTTTGGAATCTTTCGCTAGCTCAGGTCTCAATATTGGCACGACAGTTAAACAACAACTTTGCCCCCTTGTATAATAAATAACTATTTCCCGTAATCTACAATTTATTTAGAGGCTTTTGGTAGGTCTCGCGTAAAAAAGTCAAATTCGGGACACTCTAATGTATACAGGGTGGTCCAAACCTTGACGTCAAAAAATTTTTTTTAGGTTCCCTACGTCATGGGCTATCAGAATATACCCCATGTATGTTAGCCGATTTTTCGTAGTTTTCGAGTTATAAATTTTTGAAAAAAAATTTTTTGAGAAATTCTGTAATGAAGAAATTTATTGATAAAAAAAAACTGTTGGGTTTTTTTAATATTTTCTTTTTGTAAAAGTATTACTACAAAAAAAGCATTTACTGACAAAAACATTAGCATCCTCACTTTGATACAAGTAGGATAAAAAATACCAAATTCAAAATTTTACGTTAAAAATGCATTAAAATAGCATTAATGTCCGTAAATAAAAAGATTAAATATCCCAAGGATTTTTGGTAATGTAAAGACTGCCCTAGACCTTAAACCTTCGTAAAAGCAAAAAAAAAGTGATACTTAATAATGAGGATTTTTCGGTCAAATAAACTTAAAAAAGCTTAAAATTTTAAAGTAGTAAAAAATTACTTTAATAACTACACAAATTTAGTTTTCGTGGTATTTTCTGTCTTTGTTTATTGATAAGAACAACAAAAGAAACGAAATTTCACTTTATTTTTAAATAAAAAATTTAGATTTTTTTTTAAGTTTATTTGACCGACTACGCCGAAAAATCCTCATTATTAAGTATCACATTTTTTTTTGCTTTTACGAAGGTTTAAGGTCTAGGGCAGTCTTTACATTACCGAAAATCCTTGGGATATGTTTTATTTTTTTATTTACGTACATTAATGCTATTTTGATGTGTTTTTAGCGTAAAATTTTGAATTCGGTATTTTTTTTATCCTACTTGTATCAAAGTGAGGACGCTAATTTTTTTGTCAGTAAATACATTATTTGTAGTAATACTTTTACAAAAAGAAACTAGTTAAAAAACCTAACAGTTTTTTTTTATTAATAAATTTCTTCATTCCAGAATTTCTCAAAAAAATTTTTTCAAAAATTCATAACTCGAAAACTACAAAAAATCGGCTAACATACATGGGGTATATTCTGATAGCTCATGACGTGAGGAATCTAAAAAAAATTTTTTGACGTCAAGGTTTGGACCACCCTGTATACCTACTTGTACTAATAGGTATGTACTCGTATATACCTATTAGTACAAATACAGACAACCATCTCCAAAAACCCGTGTAAAAAAATAATGACTCTTGCCACAATACTATTAAGTTCAAATTCCCATCGCGCAACGCTAAATGCCAACGCTAATGTCCTGGCCACGACATTGGTCTAAGGCGACCAGCGGCGAGCGAATCCATGAGTTGGAGCGGGATGCCGATACGGGTACTCCCTGTCGCACGTATGGGTTTCCGTTAAGCCGGTCGCCTTAGACCAATGTCGTGGCCGCGGCATAAATGTAACGTAAAAGTGCGCTTTCTTACTGTCGCGTAATTCATACCTTTTCTGAAAAAATAATGTTAACTTCCTTTTAAAAATGATATAATTAAATGAAGTAATTGTTGAAGTTCATAAATTTCAGGGATTTTTCCCTGTCACTCTAATGACGCCTTCGTTGGAGTGACAGAGACAAACCTCCGAAATTTACGAACTTCGGTGTTCGCGGTAGTAGGCCGGAATTCAAAATTACCTATTTCCAGTGGACCGAAATAGGTAGGTACACGCCTAAGGTTGCCACGTTTTTTGCAAGACAAAATAGTATTTTTATGAAAATGTTAAAAAAAATTGTATTTACGGGAAAAGCGAGGATAAAAAATAGTACACCTATTAATCCTTCCGTTTCAAAATTCTAAACACTCACAAAATTGAAGCCGCTGGCGATGTAATTAGTAGGTACATTATGACGCAAGTGCGAAAAACATGAAATTCGAAACGAGTGGCGATGTTTTAAAACACGACCGAAAAGGAGTGTTTTAAATCGACATGAGTTACGAATTTTATTTTTGCACACGTGTCTCGTACGACGTTTTTTTTTTTATTTACGTACATTAATGCTATTTTGATGCGTTTTAAGCGTTAAATTTTGAATTTGGTATTTTTTTATCCTACTTGTATCAAAGTGAGGACGCTAATTTTTTTGTCAGTAAATGCTTTATTTGTAGTAATACTTTTACAAAAAGAAACTAGTTAAAAAACCCAATACTTTTTTTTATATTAATAAATTTCTTCATTCCAGAATTTCTCAAAAAAAAAATTTTTTAAAAATTCATAACTCGAAAATTATTTACTTGAAATCGGCTAACTTACATGGGGTATATTCTGACCGCTCCTGACGTGAGGAATCTAAAAAAAAATTTTTGACGTCAAAGTTTGGACCAATCTGTATATTATAGTACGGATGGCAACCCTATACACGCCGCTTGCATTTGAAATAAGTTTTAAACCATATCGTACTTAGATACTCGATTCTGAGTTTGGCACACCGCAACAAGACATCTATGCGAAAATAGAAATAATCTAAGTTTTGTTCTTTCTAAAGTACACAAATCAAAATGCTAATGCTCATATAACTTGTCGACGGTGAGATATCGAACTGTTTTCAAAAGTACTTTGCATACGATTGTTACTTTTTCTATTCTACTGAAACTTTGCTTGGTAATAAAACCTACAAAAGGACTGATATAAAATATTGGCAGAACAATTTAAATCGTACTATGAAATGGACAGTATTTTTTCTAGAAATGAAAGATGATTTTTGAAACACATAAATGATATCACAACTATGGCCATTTTAAAAAAAAATCTTTATTTTATTTAAATCCTGGCTTAAATTAGTCAATACCTGTAGAAGAACATTTAATAAAAGGGTCAAAATTGTTTTCGTTGTCTTATTTTGTGTCCCTAAAAAACGTGACACAGTGGTGATTTTTGTATGAGACGATGTTTTGTTTTCAATTTCTGATGTAAGGATTAAAATTTAGCGTGAAAAAGAAATACAAGTGCAGCGGGCTTTTTTTTATTTACTTAGTCGAAACAGTAACTATAAGCGTGACAGAGTGGTATGAAACAAGACAACGAAAATAATTTTGGCCCAGACTGCGACCATATAAAACGCCAGCTCAAAAATGCCCCCAAAACCAATTGTTCAATTGTGCCAAGATGGGCAGGACATAGCGCTTTTCGTGACACCGCGCATATTTCGGCGCAACATCTTTGACAAATGTTTATTGAATATCGCCAATCAAAACTTTGATGGACCAATCACAACTATTTATAAATGGCGGTTGAAGTTTTTATAGGTTGACATTATAATTCATTGCCGTGATGCATTGAACAGAGCGTAACACTTGTCAACTAAAATTCAGGACCGTTTTTGAAAGGCAATTTAGTATGGCGTGCGGCTTCCATGTTTTATTTGTTCGTAGGGCCCAGAAAATAATATTTCAACGATACCCCAGACTAACCTGCAGGTGCAGACAGACAGACAGCCGGACATGGCAAACCTAGAAGTCCTAGCTTACTACACAACCCTAAATAAGGGACGGAGCCGAAATAATTGACAAATGGGTCAAAATTCTTTTCGTTGTCTTATTTTGTGTCCCTAAAAAACGTAACGCAGTGGTGATTTTTGTATGAGATGATGTTTTGTTTTCAATTTCTGATGTATGGATTAAAATCTAGCGTGAAAAAGAAATACAGGTGCACTGATTTTTTTTTATATACTGGGTCGAAACAGCAACTCTAAAAGCGTGACAGAGTGGTATGAAACAAGACAATGAAAATAATTTTGACCCAAATTCATACAGTAGCACATCAGAAATTAATCGCAGACTTAAACACTTAACATGTAGTAGGTAACTGTAAATATATCACGTTTCTATGTTTATATGCTAGTTACGTATTATATGCTATAATACGCATATACGTGTTTATATGCTATTTAAATACGTATTATATGCTATAATACGCATATACGTGTTTATATGCTATTTAAATACGTATTATATGCTATAATACGTATATACGTGTGTATATGCTACTTAAATACGTATTTTATAGTTGAGGCCTTTATTAAAACAAATATCACTATCGCGTCATTGTGTAACGAAAGTTAGTCATACTAATTATAAGTATAACTCTGTCCAACCTTTAGCAGAAGAAAAAGGCTTCATACATAAAAATGTGCGCATACATTTTTATGTATGACGCCTTTTTCTTTTGTATTCTTGATCACTCGTAGAAAAATAGTACATTACATCAGGGGCCGGGAAAATGAGGATTTCCGGCCAAGTTGGTATATATCAAATAGGTAAAGAGGCCGGGAATCCGTTTTCAAGCCAAGGCATGTATAGTGTTTTTCTCAAACATACAAAAAAAAATAATGAAAATGTTATCGAAATTAAAAAAAAAGTTTTTTGCCGGCCTAGGCCTGAAAAGTGTTATGAAATTCCATTTCCATCCCAGTGAGTTACTGCGCCCTAAAAGCGATACTTCCGAGTCTATTGTAAGGAAAGTAAAGACAATACATATATATTTCATTGCATGTTTGAGAAAATGTAATTTGTTGTCTTTTTTCACTGCCAAAACTGGTTCACAAATTTTAAATTCGTAACCCAAAAATTATGAGGTTCAATTTTGTTTTCATTAAAGGTCTTTCTATATGTACATTGTTTTGTATTCGACCCTTAAAGTATCAAGTGTTGGTGCATCGGAGTCCTGGACCGAAGCCGCACAACAACCTGTATCGTATGACACGGACGTAAAGAAATGGGATTCTATTTACATTATGTATGTATTACACCGTTCACGGGACAACAGAACACTTATAATTAATGTTTATAATACAAGATGAAATCTCAATGGTTGTACTCCGTTTTAGGATGCTTAGCCACGTTGACAATCGCTTGCGCTTAATAGTAGCGTATCGTAGTTTTCCCTCTCTGTCACTCTTTTATATTAGTGCGACAGAGACAGGTAGCTGCCTTTCGTTTATTTACGATTGACGATTAAGCGTCAGCAATTGGCAACTTGGCTAAGCACCCAATGCATGTTCAGGAAAAAGGCAAAATAACTTTTTTTTTCTCCCAAAAAATGTTTTGATTTTCTATGGAGCGTCGGCTCATTTGAAAGACCTGCCCTATAGAAAATAAAAAAAAAATCACATGAAACAAAAATTCTTCTCTTTCACGTAATTGGAAAACGATACGGAATAAGCCCTTAATGAGACAAATATTAAAAATTCACCTTGTATAAAGGATTAAAAGGCAAATTGATGACGTATAATAAAAAAAGAGAAATATGTACGAGCATACTAGAATTCTAATTAATTTATTTGATCTTATTCAAATAAAATCTTGTATTCTGATAATGGTCTTCGAATAACCTATTAACCGTTTGGGGATGCCAAAGGTTAGCGATAAGAGACAACAAGTGAATTTATAGCTCAACCAAGCATTTTGATTATTTTTGTCGTCAATATTTTTTATAAGGACGCTGATTATTTCAGAAGGCCTATCCAAGATGCCATTCTGCAATTACATACGATAAGCAAAAATAGATAAATGTTGTCATAAATAAAATACATAATAAAACGTTTACAAGTACATCCCAAAAAAAACAAGAATGCTTTTATGTAGCTTTAATGTTAATTTTATATATTTTACTGTAACGTTCCGATTGTCTAACCAATAAGAATTAACAATGAAAATAGTTATTTATTATACAAGGGGGCAAAGTTGTTGTTTAACTGTCGTGCCAATATTGAGACCTGAGCTAGCGAAAGATTCCAAAATTGAACCACGAGCGTAGCGAGTGGTTCAAATACTGGAATCTTGAGCATTGCGAAGATCTCAAGGCACGAGAGTTGAACAAACTTTGCCGCCAAGTGTAATACAACTTTTTTCCCCTCACTATCGCGAGGAAATATGATTACAAATCTCATCCAAATGTAAATTAACTTAAAGAAACCATTTAAAACTCAATGTCGAAACGTATCGTAGAATAGAGTGACTTCTGGAACTTAAATATAGCCAATGGCTTACAAAGTCAACCATGAGAACGACCAATTTAACATGTGAGCTCCGATTGCGCATGTTTACTACGGTCATACAGATCCACTTATACTAGGCAGTAGGGGGCTATAGGAATTAGAGCAAGGTCAAATTACTTTATTCACAAGTTGGTAAAAAGCGTTTTTACCAGCTCGTATTAAAGGATAAACGAGCGCTTTACGAGCTAGTGAGGGGAAAAAAAAACTTACTATGTATGTAGTAGGTACCACTTAGTAGGTAGGTACAATATTGATATTGAGTTGCATACTATGCAATATGGGCAATGGCTACCAGTCTCAGGATATGCTGGATTGGTGGTATTATCCAGCCCTGATTCCTCTGGTCTGCCTGGTCCCTTTGGTCGGGAAGCGTTTGGCGCTTGTCATTATACTTCACCATTGTGATCATATAAATTATCGCCCACTTATTTTGTAATTTTTCATTAAATTTAAATCACATCTTGCTCTATATTATTTCGTTTCACCTTAGCAATATTGCTGTGCTGTTATATATTATCAGCCGTGTGGTGACGGCAGCAAGAATACATTTGTCACTACCCCAACATTTTCCGCGGGTGTCGTAAGAGTCGACTAAGGGATTGAGGTGTCACTGACCATTATTTTATTTGATTGATGATGGGCTGCAGCGTCATCAATCATCATAGTGGATAAATTACTGCGATCGCCAATCCGCTTGCCCAGCGTAGCGATTATGGGCATTTACCTCCTAATGCGTCTATACGCATAGTTAATAGGAGAGGCCTACGTCCAGCAGTGGACTGAGATAGGCTGATGATGTGATGATGATGATGTTATATATTATTACTTATAAATCTAGTACTTAATACTGTTTCTAGCAATAAATAATTTGATTTGATATACTGCTTACGATAGGTATTCTAAGTTACGTCAATTTGTTATTGTGTTGTCAACTGTTTGGATGCGAAGTGAAGTAAGTTTTTTATTTAAACAGTTTTATTTAACTTCACCGCGTATTAATTATCAGTATTGCTTCAAATCCGGCGTACGATTTTTCGATCTCTTTTACTGCACCGATTCGTATATTACCTACGAGCAAGTATCAAGATGTTGCGACTGACAGAGCAATGCATTGTACTAATATGTAATGCGGAGCTACGTACGCAGTGGACTCGCGACTGTTGTGTCGAGTGACCGGTCAATATTGCATATTCTATCAAGTAAGTGTTATTGGGTAGTTCTATGCAATTATTCAGTCGCAACAATCAAGTCATTACCATTCCCAAATTATTGACGAACTGCGTATAAACAGTGGAGTAATTTTCGATTATTTTGTAGCAGACGCATGTTTGTCTGCTATTCTGGCATAATAGTCTTGTTTGCTTTTATAAAACGGTAAATAAAGTGGTGATGGCAATAAACAAAAAAAATGCGTAACAATAGCATAGAAACACCGTATTTGTAGTGGTCGGAACTATGGGCGCAAAATTTTAACAAATGTGTCAAGTGGACATGAAAGACCACTAAAATCCATAAAATATACATATCTACACACCCAAACATTGTGAGTTCAAGTTTTCGAGATAGGCAATAAAATTGGAGACAGATTTTTCAATAATATTCGTATTTTTCGTGGCTAAAGTGTTCGCAAACATTAATTTTTAAAGTTTTGTTAAAGTTTTGCACCCATATTTGTGAGTGTTTCTTACGGTAAGTGACAAAGTGGGACGTTGTCACTAAGTCCCTCACATTTGTTTATTGTTAAAAACAAAACCTTTCCTTGTCATTTTACAACAGTGAGTGACTTTTTCAGTAGGTACGTGGTACATACATTTTTTTTGGTAGGTTGGTCCTTTAGTTTTGAATCAATATATTAAGCAGTGAATTTGTAAATATTTTCATAGTGATAGTAGTATGACAATAGGTCATGCGATAGTGAAGTTTATTCACCCCACGTGACAAGAAACCCTACCCCTACAGGCCTGCAACCGCGAACTTCGAAATTCGTACGAGGATTTCAAAGTTTGCTGATCATATATGTATTTCGCATAGTTCACGATGGCGTCAACAGGGTGCTTAGACAAGTTGCCAATCGCTAGCGCTTAATCGTCAATCGTAAACGAAAGGCAGCTAACTGTCTTTGTCGCACAAATATGAAAGAGTGACAGAGAGGGAAAACTACGATACGCTACAAAGCGTTAGCGATTGGCAACTTGGCTAAGTATCCTGTGTTACGAAAGTTAGTCATACGAACTATTTGGTAAGCTCTGTCCAACAAACTTCGGTAGTATTAAAAAGGGGTACACTGCGACCACATATAACATGGACGTCTAACGCAAGCTCAAAAATGCCCCCATAAACAATTGTTTAATTGTGCCAAGATGGGCAGAACATAGCGTTTTTCTTAACATCGCGCATAGAGTCTGGCTAATGAAATATTGCCCCAACTTTTGGCGGGAAATACAAAAAATCTGGAGCTTGTCACACATCCAGCCCTAGATTTTTTGAATTTCCCACCAAAAGTTGGGGCAATATTTAATTAGCCAGACTCTATTTCGGCGCAACATCTTTGACAAACGTTTATAGAATATAGCCAATCAAAACTTTGATGGACCAATCAAAACTATTCTATATGGCTGCTTAATTTTTTATAGGTTGATATTGAAATTCATTACCGTGATGCATTTTCGAGGGGGTGACACTTGTCAACCAAAATTCAGGACCGTTTTTGAAAGGCAATAATTTAGTATGGCGTGCGGCTTCCATGTTTTATTTGTTCGTAGGGGGTACATTTAAAAGACACACTTCATATTGTTGATCGTTCATGGAAAATTTTAATATGTCGCCCTTTTTCAGTGCTCAAAGTTGTTACACAAGATACTTCGTAGCACAAAAATGATGACGTTTTTAGCAATATGATACTTAAGTAGTTAAGTACTTCTCCTATTGCAATGATGTTTATGAGCCGTTTGCAAAAGTTTAGTTAAATAGATACTATACAACGTACTTTTTTGTACAGATGGTGCCTTTTTTAGGCTCTAGTGCGAGAAGTGTGTCATTTTCTGTCAGGTTCAAAACTTCGGAGGGCCATCTGCACAAAAAAACGTCGTACGAGACACGTGCAAAAACAAAATTGTATATTTATTCGTTTTCGGCTCTCCTGAAAAATCGTCATTTGGCGGTTACGTTAATTTATATTAAAACGGACAAATTATATTATGCATGATTAATGTAGTTGTTTAATTGCGTATTTCCTGCTTAACGAGCTTGTAACGTAATGCACTCTTAAATTATATTATTCTGACTGTTACAAACACTAGGTACAGTCACGTCTAAAAATATGTATACATTTCGGAACGTATGTCAAAGGCATAAGGATCAAAATTGTATACATATTATTAGAGCCTACCGTAGATTGTTACCCTAGTTGGATTAGGGGCTTGATTTTTTTTTTTTTTTTTTTTATACCACGTCGGTGGCAAACAAGCATACGGCCCGCCTGATGGAAAGCAGTCACCGTAGCCTATGGGCGCTTGCAACCCCAGGGGTGTCACATGCGCGTTGCCGACCCAATAAGAACTTGTACACTCCTCTTTTGACGAACCCCATACTGTAGTCCAACGGGAAAACCTCGGCAGGGAGCTCATTCCACAGACGGACCGTCCGCGGGAGGAAGTTCCTCTGAAACCGCACGGTGCGCGACCATTTAGGTTGCAAGGTGTGAGGATGAGCGCCCAGTCGGTGGCGAGCGGTGCGATGATGAAAAGTGGACGTTGGCATCATGTCGAACAGTTCTTCAGAGCACAACCCATTGTACAGACGATAGAACACACATAAGGAGGCGAAGTCTCTCCTTAGACTTAAGGGTTCAATACCGCCTGTGAGTCTGGGATCGTCGACTATTCGGACAGCTCGTCTCTGAACCGAGTCAAAGGGTGCAAGCTGGTATACAGGTGCTCCTGCCCAGAGGTGACAGCAATACTCCATATGGGGTCTGACTTGCGACTTATATAACAGAAGTCTTTGCCCCGGAGTAAAGTATCCCCTCGCTTTATTGAGCACCCCGAGCTTTTTGGATGCCAGCGTAGCTTTTCCCTCTAGGTGACATCGGAATTGGACGTCGTTGGAAATGTCGACTCCGAGGATCCCAATACTCCCTGACATGGTAAGAGCTGTGTCTTGGAACTTTGGAGCCACAGTAAATGGGGTTTTTTTAGCGGTAAACGCGCAAACTTGTGTCTTTGTGGGGTTGAACCTGACTAGGTTATCCCGACCCCATAACGAGACTCTAGATAAAGTGTTCTCGATGTCAGACACAAGTTTTCCGCGACTTTCCAGTACCACAGAGCGAGGGATATTAGCACGGCCTGTGTAAAAAGTATCCCCAGTACTGTCATCCGCATAGCAATGGAGGTCGCCGATAGACAACATGTCATTGATATGCAGAAGGAACAGCGTTGGGGATAGCACAGAGCCTTGCGGGACGCCAGCGTTTATGTCCATGCTATCAGAGCAGCTACCGTCTACTACGGCACGAATGCGTCTGCCGGACAAAAAGCTAGCAATCCATCTGCATAATCCCTCGGGCAGTCCATAAGATGGCAACTTCGACAAAAGGCCCCTATGCCAGACCCGATCGAACGCCTTCGCTATATCTAGGCTGACTGCCAAAGCCTCGCCTTGACTCTCAATGGCTGATGCCGAGCGGTGAGTGAGGTACACTAGAAGATCACCGGTAGAGCGACCGTGGCGAAAGCCATACTGGCGGTCGCTTATAAGACCGTGTTCTTCTAGGTAACCAAGGAGCTTAGCGTTAACTATACGCTCCATGACCTTAGAGAGAAGGGAGGTGATAGCGATAGGCCTATAATTCGATGGATTCGATCTGTCACCCTTTTTTGGAACAGGGTGCACAAGGGCCGTCTTCCACGAAGATGGAACTTCCCGTTTGATACTGGAAAGAGCGAAGAGACGCGTTAACACAGGACACAACTCAGGAGCACAACGTTTAAGCACCACTGCAGGTATGCCGTCTGGCCCGCTCGACTTGTGAACGTTTAACGACAGCAACTCCCGCCGAACATCTTTCTGGGAGATGCGAATTTCTGGCATGGAGTGTGCGCACCGCGGGATGGTAGGCGGTATAATGCTGCCGTCATCGCTCACAGTCGAGTTCGAGGCAAAAAGAGCACCTAGAAGATCGGCTTTCTCTTTTGCACTATGGACCAGATTACCGTCAGCATTTCGCAGTGGTGGCAGGGACGACCGACAAAAGTTTCCCTCGGCAGCTTTGGCAAGTGACCAGAAGGCCCTACTCCCGGAAGGGTGGCCTGCAAGCTTCTCGCCAAATCTGCCGACAAAATCAAATTTTGCTCTGGCAACAGCTCTTTTGCAGGACCTCGAGGCAGCATTCAGTCTGCGTTTCGCATCAGAGACGTTCGGATCCTTATCAGTTACGGCCTTGGTCCAAGCCCTGTAAGCAGCCTGCTTTTGAACCGCAGCTTCTTTACAGGGCCGGTTAAACCAAGGTCGCTTCTTTGCTCCTGTAGCGATTAGTGAGTTGGGAATGAAACAGTCCATTCCCAGCTGTATCGTCTCGGCGACATTAGTCGCACAGGAGTCAGGATCATCCGATGCGAAACAGAGCTGCCTCCAAGGGTACGAAGCGTAGAATTCACGCAATCCGTCCCAATCTGCTGACCCGTACTGCCAAACGCGACGAGTAGTAGTAGGTCGCGGTGGTTCTCGCTGCGCGCAAGGCGAATTTGTCCGGATAAGGCAGTGATCGGACGAGCCGAGAGGTGCATTAACTGCGATGGTGTATCCGTCCGGATGCGTGGTCAACAGAAGGTCAAGCAAGGAGCTCGTATAGTCCTCGATATCTGGGTCGCGTTTTATAAAGTTACAATTTACAATTTCGCTGTTTGCCTCTCTAACGCACGCACATATTGGCTAGAAAGAGAGGCAAACAGCGAAATTGTAAATTGTAACTTTATAAAACGCGACTCTGGTATTCTCGTGGGAGAACGTACCAGTTGTGAGAGCCCATAGGCCAGAGAAAATTCGTGAGCAGACCTTCCCGCAAAGTCGGTGGACCGGGAGCCCAGCCACTCAACGTGGTGGGCATTAAAGTCCCCCAAAATCACCAGCTCCGCGGATGGGTACTGCTCAAGCACTCTGTCGGATGTCGACTGTATGTGCTCGAAGAGTCGGGTTGTCTCTGTGTTGCCACTGTGAGACCTGTAAAGGCACGCGTAGACTCTGGTGTGGCCGCCGTAGTCCACACGCACCCACAAAACTGACAGGTCCCTGTCTTCAAAGGCAAGAAGACGACGACAGCATACATCCTGCCGGGCGTACATACATACACCGGCGTGTCTCACGAACTTATGTTCGAGTGTATAGCCGGGGTACAATAGGTACGATATATCCGCCGGGCAGGATATTTGCGTCTCCGTGAGGAAAAGTATGGTCGGCTGCGCAGTTTCCAGGTGGCAGTGGACTGCGTTTAGGTTAGAGTGGATACCCCTGATGTTGCAGTAGTCCACTTGTGTGGATGGAGATGCCGCTGATAGTCCAAACTTTTTCTGTTTTCGCGCCATTATAGTGGGTGTACTTAATCCTAAGAAGGGTTCGGAGTGCCGACGACTCAAGGGACAAACAAACGGAACAAATCTGGCAGGGGACAGCGCAGGTAGTGCGGTCTGCAGGCACGGCGTACGGAAGGGCCCCCGGTCCCCCCCTGTGGCAGCGGCCGGGTCCACTCCGGTCTCCTCCTCCGGCACGGCCACTACCCCAGGGATTTTGCGCAGGTTGGCGGTTCAGCCTCCCAGGGCGGAGATTACGTGGTTCCTGGGTTCGGGAACCCTACTGACCTACGGGCGGCCAGCGGTCAGCCGTTTCACCGGGTCTCCCTGATAGCCGCACCTGCATGCCGCGCCAACACAGGCCGAAGCCAGTATTGTCAGTTCCGTAGGTCCCCCCGTCGGCAGCACTCCGCACCCTCGTTGAGCCTGGCTACCTTACTCACCAGCAGGAACACAACACTATGTGTAGGGGATAGTGTTATTTGGCTGCGGTTTTCTGTAAGGCGGAGGTACTTCCCCAGTTGGGCTCTGCTCTAGATAAGAGCGAGATGGCATCCGCTGTGCTGTGCCCTACCACACAAAGCGGGATGTCATTCGCTATGCCCTACCTCAACAAAATATGATATGGTTACTAGTGTCATAGACAAAGAAATCTTGTCTATTTCTGACGCTAATGTTATTTTATCAAATAAATAATAGAACAATTTTGGGTTTAAATCAATAAGACGTTATTACATTTTTAGTAAATTCAGGAAGTGCGTCCGTACAGCCTGGCAAAAAAGAGTAGAAATTAAAAATTGACAACATTGTAGTATCGTCCCGTTTTCTCACGCGTATTGATTTGAAAGGGACGACACTACGATGTTGCTACTTTTTAATTTCTTTCTTTTATAAATTATAAATATTAGATGTCATATACCAAAGAAAAACGACCAAGATCACCTATGTCCGAGGTGGGGATCGAACCCACGTACTCAGCTTTCGCGGCTGATGCCTGTACCCCTCGGCCACTCGGTCTTACCCCGGTTTAGACCAAGTGGCCGAGGGGTACAGGCATCAGCCGCATTAATATTTATAATTTATATATAGTATTAAGTAGTGTGACTACTGGAGAAAAATTAAAAGTACAAATCAAAATATTTAGTTAATAAATAATTTGATTTGTACTTTCGCAATATGTTTCTTTCTTTTATCTTTTTTGCCAGGCTGTACCACCCTACATACCAGCTACATCATATCCTGAATAGATTTCCTAGACCTGTGGTAGACAGCCTAGTAGACAATTTCCAAAAGCCATACAAATTGAAATCACTAGTGAAAAATTGTATAAATAGTAAAAGCTTGTACCTAATAGATTTAAGCAATTTACCTAAATTGAAATAATGAATAATAAAATAAAATAAATATCTTGGGACATCTTACACAAATCGACCTAGTCCCATGGTAAGCTCAATTAAGGCTTGTGATGTGGGTACCAAACGACGATATATATAATAGATATATACATATACCTATAGATACTTAAATACATAGACAGCCATGACCAAGGAACAAATATTTGTGATACATAAATACACAAATAATGCCCTCGCCGGGATTCGAAACAGGAGCCTCCAGCTTCGTAGGCAGGGTCACTACCAACTAGGCTACGGAGGCTGACAAATAATAAAAAATGTTAGTAAAATTAATAAACAATAACAGAAGATATGTATCGGTATCTTCTGTTATTGTTTGCCCAGTATCTATTTTATCATATTTTTTTTAATCTGAGTAAACTAAGCAAGAGCTGGCAGCTTCAAGCCTCGCTCAACGTGGAATGCATCAGTCCTGCTACGCCGAAAACCGAAGTTGATAATTTCGGGAATTTGTCTCTGTCACTCTAATGACGCCTTCCTCGAAATTTACCGATTTCGTAATTCGCGGTAGGGCCGCAGTTTCGCAATCCAGCGAAGATGCATTCAGACCAAACGAGCATTCGCTGTTCTAACCCCCCACTCTACGAATATCGATCCCTTTCCTGCTGGGGTATTTTCAGGTACTCTGTTTTATGAAATAAAACTATGAAAACGGATAAACTCGCGTATATTAACTAATTTTAACTTCATTCCGACGTTTCGAACACTTTACAGGGTTCGTGGTCTGCGGATCATCATGGTTTTATTTCATGAGTAATCCTCGCGGTAATCGAAGAAAATATTATACTCTGTTTTATTTTAGTTTAAGTTTAGTTATACTTAAAAAAACTATTTTTACTTCATTCTAGTTTATTTAGTAAGATTAATAAATTTATTTACTAAGCATTATGGGACTACACGTTGTTTACAAATTATTGTCTCGCCATTATTTATGTAGTTAACCTTCGGGTGTAAGGACAATCCTCGTCAAGACACTTAATGTATAAATTATACTAAGTGTCCATAGTCGGGCCTCTAATCTGTTTCTGGGTCATGAATCTTCGAATAATAAACGTGATGCATTAGGTAAATATGTGCCATAACAGTTGTATTTGTAGATAAGCAAAATTACTGATTAATTTTTAATCAAAATGTTAACATTATGAATATTGTGGCATTACTATACTACTATTACTAGTGTAGGTATTTATTTATTTATCACAAAAATTTTCCTTGGTCCTGGCTGTGTGTGTATTTAAGTATCTATATGCATCACACCACAAGCCTTAATTGGGCTTATCGTGGGAGTAGGTCGATTTATATAAGACGTCCCATGATATTTGTTTATTTTATGTAATAAAACACAAGAAAAAAGTATTAACACAATATATATAAATTATAAATAAAAAAAAAATTGCCCCAGGTCCTGCTGGGGAGCACAGACAGGTATTTGGCCCTAAAAGTTGCTTAAAAATATTTTTACAGTATATAAGTTTATATTATAATGTTATTAGCTGAGGTTATGAAGCTGGAGGTTCCGGGTTCGAATCCCGGCGAGGGCATTCTTTGTGTATTTATTTATCACAAATGTTTGTTCCTTGGTCTTGGCTGTCTATGTATTTAAGTATCTATATGTATGTATCTATTATATATATCGTCGCCTGGTACCCACATCACAAGCCTTAATTGAGCTTACCGTGGGACTAGGTTGATTTGTGTAAGATGTCTCAATATATTTATTTATTTATTTATTTATTTATTTATTATTAGATTTAAAGGTGGATTAGGGTATTTCAGTGTAAAAAGAACCGGCCAAGAGCATGTCGGGCCATGCTCAGTATAGGGTTCCGTAGTTATTCAAAAACGGCTGGGCTGATTATGTTCCAAATAGTTTTATTTTAAAGTATTATATAAGCCCGCTATTCATTATATTTTTCATATTTTTTGGACCCACGGATTAAAAGTTATAGAGTTAGAGATCTCCGAAAAAGCCCAAGTACAAAAAATTGTTAAAAATTTGGGGGTGTATTGGGGTGGCTCTTTTTTGGTTTTTAATTATCTTGAGGGTCTATTCTACAAAATGCTATTCAACTTTAAGCTCAGAAATAATCAGTAATATTTTAAAACCTTTATTATATGTCACGATGTTTGTATTTTTTTTGCATTTGTAGAGCTTAAACATTAAAGGCAAATAAAACTAGTAAATAATTAGAATCAACGTAAAACTAAAGTTATATAATAAAGCACATACCTGGTTGTACACAATCCATGATAGAAACTAGTATATAATCCACTTTATCATCATAAAATGAGTATTTTAAGACGGTAAAGTTTGAGCGTATCGAACAATCATAATAACGCGTTTGGGGAACAGTAACTTCCGACTGACTTCATGCAGGTAGTTACAGGTTCAAGCGCACCATATTGATTCTGTTGTTTGGAGGGGTTATCTGACTTTTCAAAAATACTACTAAAAAGAGGTTAGTGCTAATATAAAAAAAATGCATTTTAAGTGACTTTTAGGGCCTAAATACCTGTCTGTGGGGAGGTAGAGTGCCCAGAAGTTGGCCGCATTGCCGCGCTGGACTGCTACGCTGAGTCTTTGCGCGAAATACTGGCCAGCCCTCTGGTCACCCGACACCTCTATAAGGCGCTTGGAAATGTCCTTAAAGAGGCGACGCGCACTTGGCCCCACGGCCCCAGTGTTTAAATATATATATTACAAAATTCTCCGTACAAAAAGCCAATTTTAAAGGTAATGACCTAATATTATTGATATTTTCAATTACTTTTTATTGCAGATCTTAAAATGACGCCGAAAATGTCTTCAGTCGTGGTGCTCTTTGTGTTTATGTCATCATTAGTATCTAAATGTGAGTAATTTTAGTTTATTGTTTGATAGTATAAAATCAAGTAAAAGTACATATTATTTTTTGGAAAATAGATGACTTCCGAATTTTAGGTTTTATTAAAACTTTGCAAGCCCTGGAAACCAAACTTAGTAAATTAAAATAAACCAAACTCTTGTGTCTGGTAAGCAAACTTTACCTTATTTTTGATTTCCATGCGTCTGTTATTTTTATTATGTCTTTCAAGCTGTTTTGTAAGGCTTTTTAGGGTATTCTTCAAGATTTTGGTCGCCGCGATACAGGCATGCGTAGTACGGTTACCAATGCTTATGAAATTGTCATGTTAATGTCATATTATTGTTTTGTTCAATAATATTTTCATTTTTGACTGGTGGTTGCTAAGATCGAGTGGCCGAGGGGTGCAGGCATCAGCCGCGAAAGCTGAGCACGTGGGTTCGATCCCCACCTCGGAGGTTAGGTGATCTTGGTCGTTTTTCTTTGGTATATGACATCTAATATTTATTATATTTTCATGTTTTCATTTCAGCGTCGGCAATCCACTGCTACTATTGCAATAGCGCCAACAACAGCGCCTGTTTGGACCCCAACGCCCTTGACGACGAGGTAACAATGCGATCCATTGGTTAGGGCATTATTTTATTACTCGATTTCCGTGGGTAGGTATCTCATATTTTTTCCGACAGCAGTTTAGCCACAGATGTCATATATACCATAGATCAAGCAAAAACGTATCTACTTAGCGTGTCAAATGAACTCAGTAAAATCTACTGAGTTGTCCATCTTTAATTGCAGCTTGCAGCTTTCGGGCGTCAATTTTTTTAAGTTGAAGTGAACAAAAACATTAATAATGCCTCATTAAGTAATATTAATTGCAACAATACAAAAAAATATGAATACTGAAGGGCCAGAGACATTTTAAAATCATAGGCAAGTAACAACTTCAGTACAAAATCTGACACGCTCGGCCGCCATACAAATGAATGAACTTGTTTCTTCTATCCAAATCTAATTCTGTGAGTTTAGCAGACAAAGCAAACAATAAGTAAAATGAAACTGTGTGCCCAAGACCAACAGTTGGGGAATTTGTATACTAATATTTTCGCTATCTGTTTAAGAATAAATTTGTAGTTTGTTAGAAATCAAATACCTACAACGAGGGCGCCACTGGGCGGTAGGAGGCCCTCTTAATGCCCCGGCCACGACATTGGTTTTAGCGACCAGCGGCGAGCGAATCCATGAGTTGGAGCGGGATGCCGACATGGGTACGAGAGGGAGCACCATACGTTTTCCGCTAAGCCGGTCGCCTTAGACCGATGTCGTGGCCGCGGCGTAAGAGATCATAGTAGCCCCACTAGCCCCCGATAGCCCCAACTAGCCCCACGGTACTAAATTACCATTAATTACCCCCAATAGGTGCGCGCGCGCATCATACCTATCGTCGACTGCGCCGTCGCCGTCCCTCAGTCCATCTCCGTGAAGTTCTTCTGCCGGAAGATCGTGCAAACTAGTAAGTTATTTACTCGAAATATTCGAATACGAAATAGGGATGATGACTGTAGATAAAATAAATTATTTAACATTATGCACGACATAATACACGAAGAAATTATTACTAAGATATATATTGCAGTAATTTGGAACAGAACTTCTATTTAAAACATTGAAACGAACTTAAAAGAGTAGGTCATTTGGCAGTACTCAAACGTGACATCACTTTTGAGTATTCCAAAGTGGTGATCGTTTTGACAGTTCGAAAAAAGATGCTGATTTGACTTGCCAGTCATCATCATGCCTATTAGCTATTATGAAAGTGGCTATGGATTTTTGTATTGTATTCTGGCCATTTTCCGCAACTCGACATCAAACGTGCCTACTTATTTAAAAAATACCTTCGATATTTCTGAAACTTTCTAAAACCCCTAGGATAGGGGGCCTAGTTGAGTCCCAAAAGCTCACAAGCAACAGGAAAGCGCTTATTTTTTGCATTTATAAATAAAACAGGGGCGCAAAGTCACTGGTACGTAAGAAAATTAGGTACTAGAACTTATTTTTTTATTCATTTTATTAGTAAACAATATTCCTAAAGTAAGGGTTTAAAGAATAAATAAACCAAAAAATAAAAAGAAAATTAAATTCGCGTATTTATTTTCATAGTTCGTTTGACCTTGTGCCACAGTGCTGCCATCTCACCGCCCCATGGTGCCAGAAAAAGCATCAAAAACCCACATTGAATGAATGTTTCAGTTTACCATACCAGACGCGAGAACGACGTGCGTGTAACACGCAGCTGCGGTTGGGTGCCCGCGGAGAAGGAGTGTTACCGGGCTGATAACAGCGATCACTTGGAGACCGTGTGTCAATGCTATACTGTGAGTAGCTGGCATTATACTTGAGCATTAGGTGGGCTGACAACAAGCATAATTAAATAACACGATTGTAACAAGACGGGAGAACGACGAGCGTGTAACGCGCAGCTGCAGAACGGACGCTAGAACAGCAAATGCTCTTTTGGTTTAAACGCAACTTGATTTGGTATAAAAGGAATCTCGGCGCGCTAGTGCGACGTAATGTGGTATGAAAGTCCATTATTGTCCATGGGCATAATACAGCTCATTACGTTCAAGTATGCCTGCGTAACATAATAACACTTTTTACGAGCAGGAGTGATAAAAAATACATTATATTACATGTATATTCGTGATCATTGTTCAAATCCATTCATTGTGTCTTTTTCAGGACCACTGCAACAGCGGCGACCATGTTAGCCCAAATACAGCAGTGGGCTTGTTTCTGCTCCTGGCTTCAGTGCTACATTTCTACCGTTGATCTGTTTTGACATTTTCTAATAAATGTTTTACACTTAAGCTTTATTCTTTAGATTTTGATTAGACCATGCGTTATTTTATTTTTATTTTTATTTTATTATTCAATTTATTTACATCGGCATTACAGCGAACCAATACACCGAGAAACCAGATTACTTATACAATAACAATAATTAAAGTATCTAAAACATATTAGATTGGACAACAACACACACAAATATGAATTTACACAATTTTACATTTTATTAGCGTACAGTAGTTTGCCTATTGTCCATCATCTCACAAAACCTTAAACACTCTCGACACACATCTACCCATCTCCACGCAAACAAATCACATTCAGGCACGGATGTCAAGAGAGTATTAAGTAGCGAGAGAGCCCTCGGTATTGGCGCACTCCGGCGCGACACGGTGCGCGCCGCGGGCACCGCCAGCAGGGCGCGCGCACGCGGCCGCAGCGGCATGCGGGGCACGTCCGGAACACTCAGGCGCACTACATCATCCACTAGTTGGATAATATCGGACTCCCCGCGTAAAAATCGGCATACAGTGATGAGGAGGTTGTTATTACGCCTCACTTCTAAGGAAGTGAATCCTAGGCAACCGAGCAAGAATTTAGTGGGATATAAATAAGGGTAATATCCAAACCTTTTTTTATACAGGAACCTAAGAAACGACTTCTGTATTTTTTCCAGGAGTAGCACATATGTAGATTCATATGGATTCCAAATAAGGGAAGACGCCTCTAACTTACTTCGCACCAAGGAATTAAAGAGGAGCCTTATTACACCGGATTCATGAAAGTCCTTACAATTACGGAGCACGAAACCCAGCCTCTGGTAGCAGCTACTAGCAAGAGCACGAATGTGCTCGTGGAACGTAAGACGTGTGTCAAAAACGACACCTAGATCCTTCACCGAGAAAACACGACTAATAACATCGTTGCCCAAAAAATACTGCGCATGTATAGGAGCAGAACTTCGCCCAAACGTACAAACACAACACTTCAATGTGTTGAACGACAGCTTGTTATCGATACTCCACTTTACCACGGAGTTAATATCCTTCTGTAAGGATATGCAATCTGCAGCATCTTTCACACCATAAATAAGCTTGAGGTCATCAGCGTACAAAAGACATTTAGCTTTACAGACCACAGATTCTAGGTCATTGACCATAAGGCTAAACAAGAGAGGTCCCAAAATGGAGCCCTGACTGACGCCCGAACGGGTGTGATATCGATCCGAAACGAAGCAACCATGTCTAACATATTGCTGCCGATCGCGTAGATAACTAGCAAACAAAGTGAGCAACTTAGGAGAAAAGCCAATATCGTCAAGTTTATTCAATAGGATGTCATTATCCACGCGATCGAAGGCTTTCTGAAAGTCAAAATAGACGACATCGACCTGGATGCCGCTGTCTAAACCCTCCGAGATGGCGTCAGTCAGGATTAAAAGATTTGTATCAACAGAGCGACCAGCTCTGAAACCATGCTGGGACTCACAAAGAAATGGCTGAACTTGTGCAGATATATTACGATGCAATATGGACTCAAACAATTTTGCTAAAGTGGAGAGAATAGCAATTGGCCTGTAATTTTCCACTTTAGAATTATCCTTACATTTAGGTATAGGCCTTACCCTAGTGACCTTCCAGGGATGTGGGTAAATTCCAGTTGAAAGGGAAAGGTTGAGAAGGAAGAGTATTGGGAACTTCAACTGCTCCGCACAGCCTTTAACAATGTAAGCTGGCAAAGTGTCAGGCCCAACGGAACTGCTGGGTTTCAGTCGCCTTACAGCAGCTTCAACTTCTTGCATAGAGATTTTGTGTATATTGATGCAATGGACGACAGCTTTTTGTTTCTCTTTATTAACCAAACTCAAATCAAGATCCGGAACGTCTGGTAAAAAGACACTGGAAAAATATCTAGAAAAGGCTACAGCAGCTTCAACACCAGAAAATTGTTTCCCATCAAACGATACCTCGGACATAAACCCACCCTTCGACCTAAGACTATCTACGTGCTGCCAAAAGCAGCGTGGATCACTCTTGACTCTACTTTGGATCCTATCTAAGTAACTGTCATAGGCAAGAGATATTCTGTTTTTAATGTTCGTCCTAAGCAGAGCAAACTGTCCGTATACTTTTGGGCACTTTGTAGCTTTCCACTTTTGATGAAGTCTAGCCTTGAAAGCAATTTCCGCAATTATATCAGCTGTAAACCAAACGGGAAAACTCCTTTTAGCAGACCTCGATCGAATCTTCCTGGGAATGCACTCATCGAAGATTTTGTAAATTCGATTATAAAACAATTCTACTGCAACATTGACATCTTCGGCAGAAAAAACTTCCAGCCATCTCTCTTTGGAAAACAATTCATAAAGAAGCATGTAGTCACCTTTTGCAAAGTTCCAGTCTTGTCGCGAATCCACATTGCTAGGATCAATTGTAACCGAAGAGGGACGTGCTACACTTACGATAGGTAGTAAGATATCCAAAGGTGGGTGGTATGTATCACGCCGAGGCACCAAACCTCCTCCTCCAATTTCGGAGACGCTGACTCCACGGATACTCTCTGACACCAGTACCACATCTAGCATTCCCCCACGAGCATTCGTCACCTCATTCTTATCACATAAACCGCACATAGCTAAAAAATAACTGTAATAACATAATACATTTTGTGATGTATATAAGGGGTTCAAATTCAGATCGCCTACTATAAGGATTACACCATTCAGTGATTCTAGCACTTGTTCCACTTTTTGGAACCAACACATATAAATATCGTCAGAGGCACTTGGAGGAATGTACACCACACAGACATGACAGGCCACGTCGCCCAGAGCAAAAGAGGTCCACAAATCTTCTCCGCTTCGTGTTTCCAGCTCCGGCCTCCGCCGTAAGTCTAGCCCAGGGCGAGCAGCGACCAACACTCCACCTCCACGCGAGCCGGTGGCTCGGTCTCGACGCATTAGACTCCAACCCCCACATGAGAGCTCCGAATCTTCAATACCATCAGTGAGAAAGGATTCAGTCACAGCCACAATGTCGCAGTCCAGAGCCAACATGTTGAGCCTAAAAAAGTTCAGTTTCGTTTTGAGGCCTCTAACATTTTGGTACACAACATTCAGAATCTGCTTTGGTATGACTCGAGGGCTTTCCTTACTTCTGTACTGACTTCCCGATATTTTGTGATCTGCGAAATAACCAAGCCTTCACCCTAGCATTGTCAGGCCAGTTACTAGCAGTTAAGCAAACATCGTACACTTTCGCAGGAGCACCTATTTTAAAAGATTTATATTCTCCTTTCGGCTTGAGCTCTTCAACTGTGAAGGCGGATTCCGGGCTCAATGTTTGCAGATACGCACGTACATCATCAGCTCCCGAGACCATGTTCCACAAATGAATGGAATGAAAAGACATAAATGAAAACGTTATGGTTTGGCCACGACATTTGTCTAAAGGCCCGGCCAAGACATTGGTCTAACGGCCCGGCCACGACATTGGTCTGAGACACTGGTACGAGAGGGAGCACGTATGGTTTTCCGCTAAGCCGGTCGCCTTAGACCAATGTCGTGGCCGCGGCGTAAGGCGACCGGCTTAGCGGAAAACCATACGTGTGAGAGGGAGTTCCCATATCGGCATCTCACTCCAATTTATGGATTCGCTCGCCGCTGGTGGCCTTAAGGTGGGTTTACACCAAACGAGCGAATGCTCATTCTATCCCCACTCTACGAAATTCGTTTGATACACAAACTGTAATTCGTTGAAATGTTGATTTCAAATCATGAAAAAGATCATGGTAGTAGACCGAGCAGGTGTTCTTCCTCAATCCAATGCCCTTGATAGCTACGAGAAAGTGGATACGTTTGTTTACCTGGGGTCGTTCATTTCTAATGGTGGTGGCAATACACAAGAGATATGTCGACGTGCAAGAATGGCTAAAAGTGCAATGGCTCGATTGGAGAAGTTGTGGAAGAACAGTAGTATTCGTCGTGCAACCAAGGTACGGTTGGTACGAGCATTGGTCTTCTCCATCTTTATGTATGGCGCTGAAACTTGGAGCTTAAAAATCCTAGATAGGAAGATCGACGCTTTTGAGATGTGGTGCTGGAGGAGGGTGCTCAGGATCCCATGGACTGCATTTAGAACAAACGAGTCAATATTACAAGAGCTGAATATTACCAAGCGGCTTTCAACTATTTGTCAGGAGAGGATACTCAGATTCTTCGGGCATATCATGCGTTCTAATCAGCACACTCTCCAAAAGAACATTATTCTCGGCCGTAGTCGAAGGCCGACGCTACAGGGGTGGAATACCGATAAGGTGGACTGACACCATGAAGAAAGCTTGTGGTTCCATGCAGATGGCAGTCCATATAGCCCTAGACCGCGTCAAGTGGAATAATTTCACTGTTGGTCACGATCCTCAGCCATGAGGGAGCGATTGAGAAGAAGAAGTGACGTCCGACAGTGGACTGAGATAGGCTGATGATTGTATGTATATATAACTCCGAGAGCCCGAATTAAGTGTGCCGTTAGTCTACAAAAATGCATTTTTGTGGTTTTTATTGTAAGTTGAAATAATATAGACAGAGGCAGTAAACAGATGCCGAAGCCCTGGTGGCGGCGTCGGCTCACGCAGTGTTTGAACACCCTGTATATAGGTTAATCTGCATGTGGAGCGCTAGTGCTAGCGAATCTCTGATAAGTAATTTTATTTAATATTTCCGCTATCAGGGAGGCCCTACGCCACCACCCTCTGATAGTCTAGGTGTAAAACGCCTTCGCTTTCTGAACAGGATGCTTAGCCAAGTTGCCAATCGCTAACGCTTACAAATACAGTTACCTGCCTTTCGTTTACGATTAACGATTGAGCGTTAGCGATTGGCAACTTGTCTAAGCACCCCGGTCTATAAGCCCATGATTTTCTTACATACCTGACCTAGATACGGAAGTTACAGGGGGGACACCATTTTTCTTTATTCTTGAGAGGTTATTTCCAAAAATATTGACTTTAGAAAACAACTTTCTTATGAGATCTTTTTTATTTTTAAAATATCTTTTCAACGCTCACTAAAGGATAACAGTAATTTAAAAAAAACATCGTCACTTTACGAGTGGAGGAGGTACCAGAAAACATATTTTTAAATGTTTTATTATACCACTGAGCTATGCTGCGGATAGACGTGTGTGTGTGGCGTGTGCGTTGTAGGGTATGTAAATGTCATATTAGATGGCACACCGCTTCGTCGTGCGTCGCGTGCACGCACAAGCGCACTTGAAAGTGCTGGGTGCTTAGCCAAGTTGCCAATCGCTAGCGCTTAAACGTTAATCATAAGCGAAAGGCAGCTAACTGTCTTTGTCGCACTAATAAGCAAGAGTGACAGAGAGGGAAAACTACGATACGCTACCAAGCGCTAGCGATTGGCAACTTGGCTAATCATCCATAACACGCATTTGGTGTGGCTTGGCTTTTATGGGAAGTTTTTGAACCGCTTACTCCGTTTATTAATGTCTTAAATTACCTATAGGTAATCTTTGAGATATTAGAATGAACTTTTACACACACACACTTTTACTTACACTTTTTTGACAGTTATAGATGAAACAATTTGACTCACAATTTTTCGATAGAATTAACGTCCTATAAGGTAAGGTGGGGCACAATGAAACGGTTTTTTAATGGGGTAAGACAAAAAGTCGTTCGGCACAGCGTCTGCTGGTAGCTTTTTGTCTTACCCCCTTACCGTTTCGTCCTACCCCACCTTATCTTATACCACTGTAAGTCTAATACGGGCGATCAATTAAACCAGGCATGGGATTCATTCGTGTAATCATGGATTACAAGGTTTTTTAAAGTTACTCTTAATTATGACCCCACAGAATTTTTTAAAGATTATCGGAGCAGCAATGTAGTTACGAACATTTGTTATTGTTGATATGTCCGTTATGTCATATGCTTTTGAAATTAGCTGTCAACGAGTGTTTAACTCACGTATGTTGCTCTACATTGCGCGCCGAATTATTTTGTATGGAAAATTTTGTTGCTCTAATTTTAAGTAAAAGTTATTTGAATGTACTTATTATGTCGTAAACTAACACCCGTTAAGAGCTTCGCCCGTATTAGACTTACACCCTGTATAAGGGTAATTTCTGAACTGTCAAATGTTCGTTGCTAGACATCGACAGCTATACCAGCTAAGTAATTATTTTTGTTTATTATCATGATCCTTTATTTATTTCTCTTTTTTATAGAAATGTCTATAAAAAATATTTTTTTAATGTAATAAATTCTTTACTGCATGATATTTTATAAGATGTATTATTATACTGTTTTGAAAAAATAAGTCCACCTGAGTTTCTTACTGGTTCTTCTCAGGAACGGTGTAGGGTTAGAACCAGTAGTAGATTTTTTTTATTTCTCTCTTGATAATGTCAGACGATTCGAAAATGCTTATTAATAAGCTTACTTGAATAAATAATAGTTTGACTTTGACTAGGGAGTCGCCATCAGTGGGGCCCCACGCCTACGTTTGGTCCCACGTTTCAGTTTAAACAGCGTTATTTGCGGATGCGTTCCAAATGGTTTGTTTATGGACCACGGCTTATTTATATGCCCACGCGGGCCTTATGTATCGTGTAATATTTATCGCTGACCCGGGGTGTATTGGGTTATTGGCGTATGCAGTTTGTAGTTTAACATTACGGTTCCAATTGGATTATAGTGTAATTATTAACCGAATTCAAAACAGGAGGCGGTAATAAAGCCTCCGTAGCCTAGTCGGTAGTGACCCTGCTTACGAAGCTGGAGGTTCCGGGTTCAAATCCCGGCGACGGCATTATTTGCGTATTTATCACTAATATTTGTTCCTTGGTCATGGCTGTCTACGTATATAAGATATAAGTATCTATATGTATATATTATATTTATCGTCGCTTAGTACCCACATCACAAGCCTTAATTGAGCTTGCCGTGGGACTAAGTCGATTTGTGTAAGATGTCCCAAGATATTTATTTATTTATAAATCTGCAGTTTCTTAACAGTTACAAACTGGAGATTAAAAACATGGTTGAGTATTTTAGTAACTTCAAACCGTCCACCGAAAGGTACACAATGTACACATATATCAATATTAGTTCATGCTTCCTGGTGTGTGTACGGTACAGTCGAAGACAAAATAAGGGATATAAAAAAACGTTCAAAAATATGTCCCAGTGCACTCTAATTCTGTGTAATAAGAACGTCGTAACATATTTATGAACGGATTCTTTCGATAATTATCTTTGCACTTGACTGTACTGTACACGGTGTACCCAGTGCACAGACAACCACCGTGAGTACTCAATTTGACTGATTCTCGGAGATCGGAGATATGTCAGTTGATATCGCCGAGAATCGAGAACCAATTTCAATCCTTTTTAGGGTTCCGTAGCCAAAATGGCAAAAACGGAACCCTTATAGATTCGTCATGTCCGTCTGTCCGTCTGTCCGTCTGTCACAACCGATTTACTCGGAAACTATAAATGCCACAGTAACGAAATTTGGTAAGGATATGTGTTGTATGAACCGCTACAGGATTATGATACTAAATTGTAAAAAAAACCATTGGGGTGGGGGCCCTCCATACATGTAACTGAGGGATAGAAAAAAAAAAATTGTTGTATATAAGCGTGTGGGGTATTAATAGAAAGGTCTTTAAAAATGATATGAAGGTTTATACATCTCATTTTAATTTAACCAAATCGTTTTCGAGGTATCGGCTCTCAAAGTCTGAAAAATGTGTCCCCCTCCTCTATTTTTTAAACAACGCGATATAAAATTTAAAAAAAAATATATGTTATGCACATTAATAAACTCTATCAACGATTTTTGGTTTGATTAAATTATCTCGTATAATTTTTGAGGTAAGTTGATTTAACTGTATTTTTTAAATAATAAATTGATAATGGTACGGAACCCTTCGCGCGCGAGTCCGACTCGCACTTGGCCGGTTTTTATCATACTGGTATAACCCTGTGATGGTTTCGATGTCACCAAGTCGTGGCCTGATGATGGGATCTTGGAGAAATCGGTTGAAGTAGGTTTTTTTTTATTTGGTAATTATTATGTAGATCCGTAGGCGAACTAAAGTTACTGACATAGCCTTCCAGATTAGCAAGCTGAAGTGGCAATGGGCAGGCCACATTGCACGCAGAGCAGATGGTCGATGGAATCGAAAAGTGCTCGAGTGGAGACCACGGCTAGGCAAACGCAGCGTAGGACGTCCACCCACAAGATGGACAGACGACCTTATGAAGGTCACCGGGACACGCTGGATGCAGGTCGCATCTAACCGGTACATGTGGAGGTCCAGAGGGGAGGCTTATGTTCAGAGTGGTGGAGATGATGATGATGATGAAATATTATGTAAGTCGTTTTTATCTTGACATGGTCTTTAGATGTAATCTGAGATCGATTTAGGCACTCAAAACGTGTCCCAAAAAATAGGTGCTTCCGGGAAGGAGTTAATTTCATAGGTGCTTTAACTACACACTTTTTTGAACTGGCAATCTAAAATGATATTCCTGCAGCCTTATGATGTTCCCGCCTTTAATCGTTTGTCGTTGTTGCAGTCACGTTCTAAAAAGATATGCAAGTAAGAAAGTGACGACGCGTAGCACGATAAACAATTAACACTTGACCACAGTAAGCCACCTGTAGGCATATGATGGTACCGCGTCTAATCGTTTGTCGTCGTTGCCGTCACGTTCTAACAAGTATGCAAGTGACGCGTAACACGATAAACAATTAACACTTGACCACAGTAAGCCACCTGTAGGCATATGATGGTACCGCGTCTAATCGTTTGTCGTCGTTGCCATCACGTTCTAAAAAGATATGCGTAAGAAAGTGACGTGTAACACGATAAACAATTAACACTTGACCACAGTAAGCCACCTGTAGGCATATGATGGTACCGCGTCTAATCGTTTGTCGTCGTTGCCATCACGTTCTAAAAAGATATGCGTAAGAATGTGACGCGTAGCACGATAAACAATTAACACTTGACCACAGTAAGCCACCTGTAGGCATATGATGGTACCGCGTCTAATCGTTTGTCGGCGTTGCCGTCACGTTCTAACAAGTATGCAAGTACGGAAGTGACGCGTAACACGATAAACAATTAACACTTGACCACAGTAAGCCACCTGTAGGCTTATGATGGTACCGCGTCTAATCGTTTGTCGGCGTTGCCATCACGTTCTAAAAATATATGCAAGTAAGAAAGTGACGACGCGTAGCACGATAAACAATTAACACTTGACCACAGTAAGCCACCTGTAGGCATATGATGGTACCGCGTCTAATCGTTTGTCGTCGTTGCCGTCACGTTCTAAAAAGATATGCAAGTAAGAAAGTGACGACGCGTAGCACGATAAACAATTAACACTTGACCACAGTAAGCCACCTGTAGGCTTATGATGGTACCGCATCTAATCGTTTGTCGGCGTTGCCATCACGTTCTAAAAAGATATGCGTAAGAAAGTGACGCGTAACACGATAAACAATTAACACTTGACCACAGTAAGCCACCTGTAGGCATATGATGGTACCGCGTCTAATCGTTTGTCGTCGTTGCCATCACGTTCTAAAAAGATATGCGTAAGAAAGTGATGCGTAGCACGATAAACAATTAACACTTGACCACAGTAAGCCACCTGTAGGCATATGATGGTACCGCGTCTAATCGTTTGTCGGCGTTGCCATCACGTTCTAACAAGTATGCAAGTACGAAAGTGACGCATAGCACGATAAATGGATAAAACGGGACCATCGTAAACCACCTGAGGATCGTAATAAAATAAAAACAAGGTTCACCTTTAAGAGTATTAATTACTATACAATACCTACTGCAAATGCAATTCAAAGCTAGTATATTCTCAATGATTTGTTATTGTTATTATTCTTTTATCCATTCGGCTCACAAGTATTCTTCTTTGTTCTCGCCTTATCCCATTTCAATTGGGGTCAGTCCTTATCTATTTTTGCCAGGCTATTCTATGATAGTCGTCTTTGGTTCTAATTATAAACCTTCTTACCTTAGTATAAGTACGTACAGACAAAGACAAAATAAGGTTTATATAAATGCTCAAAAATGTGTCCCAGTGCACTTTCATTCTGTGTAACTAATAAGAACGTTGTACCATATTAATTATATGAGGATTATTTCGATACATATTTTTGCACTTTACTGTACGAAACTGGAGATACCTGGTTCGAATATCGGTAAGAGCTACTCTTTGTATATTTATCACAAAAATGTTTTTAATCATTATTGTTTTCTTGTATTTAAACACTAATGTATTTAGCTACTTTTTTTTTGCTGAGTACCCACAGCTCAAGCTTTAATTGAGCTTACGTGAGATTGTCTCATAAATCTTATTTGTTTTAATTTTGATAACTAATTACAGACACAGGTGGGTTCGGTCGCAAAAAATTGTACCATAGTTTGTTTTTGGTTGTCCTCATTTTATTTTTGTCATGGCACCAGTTCTGTTTTAATAACGAATATACATTCCACATTCATCTGAAAAGAAACTCTCTATAGTTTAGTTAGAACCATGAAATCTTGATTTTTCTTACACTTTTCTATATATTTTCGTTTTTTTTCCATTGTCACTAGTTTTACTCCATATAAAAACTGTTTGTCCAACTACTACACTAATTAAGGAAAATATGACATTTTAGCTAAACTTTTGTGCTTTATTGTGTTCGTAAGTTGGGTTTGAGTTCTGGGTTACTTTTTCAACGTATTTACAAAATGCCATTATTATATCATTAAACATAATAAATTTATTCAACTTGTAAAATGTGTCCAATTTTTTGTTGCGTGTGTAACGTCATGAAAATAACGGCATCAAAATGTCTATTCTTGCCATACTACATAAACGATTTGGTTGCTTTTACCTTTTATTTATTGGCAAAACTATTGAACAAGACGCTAACATTCAGAAAACAAAAACGTTCATGTTTGGTTGGAATGAAAATTGACAATGTGTGTCGTCGACGCGAGATTTGTCGCCGAAATTTGTTTTTCTTGTGTTAAATTGCGGGGTAAGTATTGGACGTTATTTCAAACAAATTAATAAAAGTTAATAAAGGTATGATATCGCTTAAAACAATGAAACTACGTCTCTGTTTGTATTTATTCGCAGTTCAGTGATAATTTGATTTGAGGTGATGTCGTTTGCCTTTTTCTGTCATGATTGTAACATTATGTAACGAAATGTGTAACGTTACGGTCATGTAATTTACAATCGTGTAAAGCGGAGATTACACTTTTTCAGAAATTCAATATCTTCTTAAGTAATTTAATTTTCTTAATGATATTACTATTTTGACATGCTTTTTGCCTGAAGTACTACATAGTACAACATTATATATCGTGTTCTGAACTAAGCTTTATGTTGATCATGAATGTAACGTTAAGTCACGTATGTAACGTACGTTACGATGTCATGAATGTAACTGTACAATTTTTTGCGACCGAACCCAGGTATCTTGACATCTTGGGCAAATGGCAGTTTCAGAGTTTAAAAAGTCTATTTGGAGGTTCGTTTGTTTGCCAAATATTTAACCAGGGATCGGAAAAGGTTTTTTAGAAAAACCATGAAATAGCTCAATTGTTTAAAAAGTTTTACAATTTTTATGTACCTACGGTTCGAATTCCGTGTATTTAACCCTTTAATTTAATGGGTATTATTGGCAACATATTTGCCGTTATATAAAAACAAAACCAAATCAATTTATAATAGTAGATTATACACCAAGGGGATAAAGCACTGTTTTATGTCACGGGCTCGACATTGAATCTTGACGAAGAACTCCCAGTTTTAATTCCGAGCGCAGCGAGGGAGCTATAGATTTAATTCCCGAGCGAAGCGAGGGAATTAAGACTGAGTCCTGAGTGCAGTGAGGGATTTAAGCGCCTAAGACAAAAACAGTTTTATTCCCGAGGTATATACTCTACTTTTCGGATCTATATCTGGATCCCTAACGTTTTTTGACCTATTTTTACATTCACTAACGTTTTATGTCCGAATGATCATTTGTCCTAACGCTCATATGCCATATCTTTAATTTTCCTAATATCGTATGGATGATTTTTGTTTTCCCTAATGCGTTATATCCTAATCATCATTTTCCATATAAATTATTCATCCTAACGTTATATGAAATAATAGTCATGTATCATAATTGTCAGTAAGCCTAATGATCGATAATCCTAATAATCGTATTTCCTAACTTTGTATGGCCTATTGCAGTTTATCCTATATCTGTAAGCTACTGACCTGACGGGTCAGAGTATAGCAAAGGGGGCGCGGGAAATTTTTTGATGGGGGTGGTGTCATTATAACACGTATTTTTTTATGCTATCGTATAGAGGACGCTAAAATAAGCATGTTTTGTATGGACAACTTGTCTAACTTGATAATTACCAAGATATCGGCTCCTAAATAAGATTTGGTTTTGGTGAACAAAATTACGATGAATGTTGTGTGAAATATTTTTTTTTAATTTGTGGTCGAATATCTCGGCCATTTTTGATTTTGGGGAAAAGTTTTCTGGGTTGCGACAAAAAAATAACCTCGAAGACTAAGCCTCTAACCTAACCTATCCGAGTCGGATCTGCCCTGGAAGGTTTTGTTCGCTCGCTTCGCTCGCTCACTGCAGATTTAGTCCCCATGTCCCAAAAATTCATTAGTAATTTTGACCTAAACCAAATTTTGGGTCTATGTCGGGTGGTATAATGTTTTTATTTCGAAAAATTTGTCGCATAACAACTGACGCCGAAAAATGAATGGCATAAACATTGTTGCGCATATTTTTGATATGCCGAAATTGTTAATCCTAACTTGGTTGTTCCTAAATACTGTTTGTCCTAATGATTTTCGTGTCTAATGTATATGCATCGAAAAATTATTGTGCATAATGGTGATGTTCCTACTATTTAATGTACTAATAGTGATTACCTACCTTTAACTAGCTTTAAAAATATTTTTTTATTCCTTATACTTAACTATTACTAAGTAATTCGCCCTGTTGTCCAAAGAATTTAAGTGAGCAATTTTGACCCGGGAACCGGTCGACGAAGCCCCGCTGCGCGGGGCTTCTATTTCCGCTCTAAGGGATAAAAGGTACCTAACGAACCTATCCAGGTTAAGGTAGGGGATGTTCAGATTATTTCTTTTTTAATACGCCCCCCTGGTGGGGGGCTTCGCCCCCCCGGCCCCCCTTTTTTGGCTTTGTAAGTATGAGGATGTGTAAACAATTGATTAAAAATACTTAAGTATTTAAAGACTACACCATTCACTCCGCCCTTGTTTCGAAACCTAACCAATCCACGTCGGTTTTACCCTGGTTTATCTTGAACATTTTTTTTAACCATTCACCCTGTTGTTCAAATGTTTTGCATGTTGTTATTAAAATGCCTTTTTGAATGAAATTTCGGACATGATAAAAGTAGGCGCAGTGAAAATTGACAGTTCGAGTAGTAGGGTAAACAATATTTATTACAATGAACATTAGGATTATTATGCTTTAGGTCATTCGACCTTCGAGTAATCAATATTAGAATAACTATGGTGTAGGTATTTTAAACGTGTATGCGCAAAATTAAGTAGGCTAAACAAGTAGTATGCCATGTAACATTATGCCAAACATTCTCGGCCAAAAAATTTTAGGACAATCGACGTTATGCGACACGACAGGCACCCCCAAATTTTATTTAGGAGCCAATATATCTCTAAAAGTTAAAAAAAAATTGTGTAACCATTACCGACATTATGATTAAATATTGTTAGGTATGGCTATTGATCGCTAGGGCTTCTGTCTCTTAACAACAACATTTAGGCTAAATGACATGAGGTGAAACGTTATTAGGGATTTCGAAGAATATGGAAAATAACATTAGGGTTTTTAACAGTTATGGTAAAAAAATATTTGGGCAAGTGAGTTTTAGGACAATCATTACATTATGGAAAATGAGTGTTATTGCAACTGATCGATAGGGCTAATGCCCATTAGTGCAAAACAGTTCGGGCAAGTGATTTTAGGACAAACGATGTTAGGGATCTCGAGGGAGACCCCTACTTTTCTCACCTTATGCGAGACAATAAAAAACAGGCTTAGTAATATTTAGTAGATAATATTTATTGCAGCAAATGAATAGTGTTGAAATTCTCTTCTTCTACCAAGCGTTATCCCGGCCTTTGCCAGGGTCCGCTTTCCTGCTACATTTCCTCCACTTTGCGCGATCCTGGGCATCATCTACTGTAAGCCCATTCACACTCATGTCAGCCTTCACGACATCTAGCCATCGCTTCTTTGGTCTGCCGCGGGGTCGGGGGCCGTCAAGGGCTACATAGGTTAAGGCATATTATGTTTCCTACGTAGTCAGATGGCCTTAGCGTTAAAGCGTTAATAGTTGACTTAAAATATAAAGGGCAATATAATATTTAATAAAAGTATGTCTAACTACTCGCCAATAGATGTAGTCCTGATTTTCCCAGATTTTGTTAGTTATTCTTAATGTTAAAAATCACCATAACATTACAAAAAAATACCAGGAATTATATTCAATTAGTTCGAAGTATTAATTCGCTTTAATGTAAAAACGTTACATACAAATATTAGTCACATAATTTCTCGGTAGATGTCGCTGTTACTTTTAGCAAACTAGGTAACGAAAGTTTGTGTCAATTTACTTATAGCGGATGAGATTATTTTCAGACAAAGAGACGATTTTTGGGCGGTGCTTAGACATTTTGCTTAACGAAATTAGTCTTTATCGTCATAGCAATAAAGTGAAATTACATTATCGCCCGGCGGGTGATAATGAAATTTCATACAATATTATTACCCGCTTTTTGCCAAGGGATATAATGTCTTGCTTTCCGTGGGGTTTATACGACGTATAATCCGGCTTTGACGAGCATGAGGTGTGAAAATAATATAAAGTTCGAAATTGAATGCTTTGACAGAGCTGTCAAATGGTCAAAGGGTAAGCTAATAGCTAAGGATGATTGTGTTTGAGCGTTTTTGTCAAATCAAAACGTAGGTAACAAATCAACTCGATAATTTAGGGTGACTTCATATAGACAACCAAGAAATCGCAATAACATCTTCCAGCTGATGGAGCCTTAATTGATAGTTAAGTATCAACTACTTAAATAATAAATAAATATATATATATATATTGGGACATCTTACACAAATCGACTTAGTGCCACGGTAAGCTCAATTAAGGCTTGTGATGTGGGGTACCAGGCGACCATATAATATATAATAGATAGATACATATTTATCACAAATATTTGTACCTTGATCATGGCTGTCTATGTATTTAAGTATCTGTATCTATCTATTATATATATCATCACCTGGTACCCACATCACAAGCCTTAATTGAGCTTACCCTGGCACTAGGTCGATGTGTGATGTCCCAGATATTTATTTATTTTACCTTAATTCCACCTATTTTTCAAAATCTTATGATGAACATTCTCCATACGTTTTACGAAATATAATTGTTTTTTCATAGTTTTGTTGCGTTCCGTGCTAAAGTTTGTGGGTATATCATGAATCGAATGAATGATCTACTGACACCATAGACTTATTAATTTAATAGACCGAGTCTATTATATCTGTGGGTGACGCCAGCAATGCCTGTCAACGATCTTTGTTTGGCTATACTAGTGCACCTAAACCGCAAATAGTAAAAGTGATTAAAATAAAGCTTTTCATGTATATTTCTGTTCGATAAGTGCACGGAATGTGATAAAAGTGATGACTTGTGTGGTTCCATGGTGTAAAAACCGCCAGGGTTACCTGAATGAACAAAATAAAGACATTACGTTTCACCGGTAATTTAGTTTTGACTTGAATTTTAAAATTTCGAACCTTATTAAGGTAAAAGTAACTGAAAATCTTATTCAATATTTGTTGCCGGATACATGTGTGTAGCTTTGTGAATTAACCATTCGTATTTGCATTCGTAATGTAATTATAAATAGTGGGATTCAAATATTTGTATTGCATAGTGTTGTACTTAATCGATCGATCGTGATATCGATAAATCTATTGATAGCCAACTCAGAAAATGAATCGATGTTTTTAATTTCCAACAGGTTTCCACAGGACACTGAACAAAGGCTAATATGGGTCAAAAATATCAAAAAGGCAGACGACTGGTGCCCTAAAAAGTATTCAAAAATATGCTCCGCACATTTTTAAGCTGTTGTTTCAGGCAAGGGCGTACCCATAAGTGATTACATTCTGACGTAGTACCCACCATATTTGGTAATCATCCAATGTCATGTCAACCAGAAAGTAAAGTAAGTTTAGTTTAATAATGACACTCATGTGATACTTGTGTAGACTGATTAATTATAAAGAAGCCATCATACGAAAATTGTTAGGTATGCTTTAAGGGATGATAAGTTCCGTAAAACATGTTATAATGAGGGTTTTCTGAAATGCCGTTCATCAGGGCGGCAGCACTGAGGCGTCAGGTCCAGAAACTTGTCTAAATTCTCAGAGCGCCTATAGTTTCGTGTTTAAATGATTTGTACAAGTTAATAAAATTATGTAAAAAAATAAAATGACCTTCTTCTAGTTAGTTGTTCTTTGAGGCTAGGTAATTGTGTTTCTTAGCGGGACCTTACCGCTAAGTGGCGCCAACTAGTGGCATACGTTTTAGACAGAACACTTCTTATGACATTTGACATTTTAATTAAAGAAAATATTTCATTAATTTTGTGATTTTATTTTTATCCTAAAGTGTAGATTTAGAAATCATGACATATTAAGGATCGCAGAAGATCGTGATTCTGGGTAGGAAATAAGGTTTATTCGCACTGTTCATCGCTACCTAATTTGGTAAAAATATTATTATTGCCGATAAAAGCATACGATGAAGACTGGACATGGACAACACTAATAGTAATGACATTTTATCTAGTCAGGTTGGTAGCATTGTTCAAGAAAAATTAAGAAAATGGAGTCGGTGATATAATTCACGACCGAGTAGAACTACCTTGTTTGTCTCTTTTTCCTTATGGAATACATACTGAGATGGTAAAGGATGACAATAGTTTGTTCAGGTATGTCTTAATACACGGAATCTTCCCTATATTTTATCTGTGACTGACACTGTCAGATGATAGCAGAGATAGTGACAGTGACAGATTTCGTGACATTTCGTTCGAGTCGGTTGGTAAAACGGTATCGTATAACGTATTATAGATCAGGCGTGATCGGCGTCGATCCTTAGGTGGTAGATCTACCAATTTTTCGCTTCTAATTCTACCAATTTCTACCTATTTTTGGATGTCGTTCTACCAGTTTTCCCAACTTGTATGTGACAACACTGTAGCCAACTTCACGCCGCGCGCCATCTTGTGCATCTTGTGCCATCCATTGTTCGTCTGTCACCCGAGGTCGCAGCAGATCGTTCAGTGCACCCATCCGCCCTGAGTTTCCCATCGCTTAACCGAGTTCCATCGCCGAAAGGTCGTCAGAGCTCCCAGCAGTACACAGGGACGGTCTACAATGCGCCCCGCGTTCGCTTGCCTGCCTCTAGCACTGCTATTTATAGCAAATGTAGTCCCTACAAAAGCACAAAGTAAGTGAATCTAGCGAATATTCCATATTAGTTTTATTTATATCATTGATTGGCCTCGGGTATTCGTGTCTGTGCGAGCTTTGTTCAGCCACTAGAGACAGTTTTCGTCCTGTGGCGTAGACGGACAGTCGTAGATATTTGTGCTAATGTTATTGTTAGGTATTGAGAATGGGGTATATGTAAAATAATATAAATGTATAGTATGCTTAGCACATGATTAGTATGTCAGTATAACATCGCGAGATAGATTTTCCACCTTTTACTAACTATATGAATAAAACAGGAATGGATAGTCTATCTCGCGGCGACATATTGTCGCACTAATCCTGTGCTAAGCCTGCTGGAGGGTGGTTTTAAGCTAAGGCGCGTCAGTCTACGAATATGCGTACTACTCACCACACGCCGTCTTTTATTTATCAGTGGCTGACGAGGATTTTCTTTATGTTTAATATGTCTGTGGGTAAAATTAGAGAGTTCGACGTGCAAATTGGTAGCTGGAGATCATATTGCGACAGGCTGGAGAGCTACTTCAACGATGTGAAGGACGAGCGGAGGTTACCGACATCGATTTCGGTAGTGGGCAGCGTACGAATTAATGGTGAATTTGTGCTCCCCGAAACAGCCGGCCGAGATGATTTACAAAGAGATAGTGGAGATAATGAGAAAACATCTACAACCTACTCCTTCGGTGCTCGCAGAACGTTTCAGATTTCGTCAGTATCGCCAGATCAAAGGTCAAACAGTGGCGCAGCACGTGGCGGAATTAAAAAAGTTGGCACAGTTTTGTTCGAAACGGCATTAGACGATAACATGCGAGATCAGTTTGTATGCGGGTTATCCAGTGCTGTGATAAGACAGCGGTTGTTTACGGAAAGTCAATTAAATTTTGCTAAATCATTGTCATTACCGTTATCTCTGGAAGCGGCCGAGCGGGATTCGGTGGAGGTCGAGAGGGGAGGCGGCGGCGCAGCCGCCACTGGCTTGACAACAGAGGCTGCAGTAGTACATCACGTTCGATCGACACGGGGGATGTATGGCGTATAGATGTGGTACGAGAGATTTTCGTCACGAGCAAACTCACTGCAAAAACACTTATATTTGTAGTCTGTGTAGTTTAAAAAGGCATTTGCGTCGCATGTGTCCGACAGTGGATAACGGAACACGGGGACCGAGTTCTACGCCTAGAGGAAGTGCTAAGGGTGGGGGTACATACCAGGGTGCTTAGCCAAGTTGCCAATCGCTGACGCTTAGTAGCGTATCGTAGTTTTCCCTTTCTGTCACTCTTTCATGACATTTTGACATTTGCGACAAAGACAGTTAGCTGCCTTTCGTTTACGATTGACGATTAAGCGTTAGCGATTGGCAACTTGGCTAAGCACCCAGAGCTTCGGCGGGTCATGGCCGAGGCGGAACCAACTTCGCTTCCTATATATTTAACTGTTTATGATTCATTCTCGCATTAATTTCTGTTTAATTACCATATAAACTAGAAATTTATTGTTTAAGAGTACTAATCAAATCTAATAAGAAACGTAATGCGGTTTGTCCATTTGTTTTTTTATTTATTTCTCATACAAGTCAGGGTAGCATGATAGCAGGTGATTTACAAAAAGGGATAGAAGTAGCAATTTCATTTATTGCACCACATTTATAATTTTTTATAGTGCTTTTGTTATCTTGGCAAATAACTGAATGCTTTTTCTGCCCTCTGGACGGCAAACAGTACTTTCCCGGCCGCTGTGCTAAACTAAGTTGCCGCCTGCCGGCTCCATTGAGCAGAAAAATAGTATACACACATTACACACCTCGGCCGTTAAATGGGAAAGCCTCGGATCACAAATGTTTGTCAGCCTCGGCTTCGCCTCGGCCTACAATTACACGTCATCCGAGACATTTCACATAAACGGCCTCGGCATGTAATCTACTATTATAACTTCAGGTGATAACAAAGATTCCAGAAATTTTTAAAGTGCCATGTAGATTTTCAATAGCAATAATAATAAATAAAATACATATACTCGTATTTCTTCATTGTCGCAGTTGATTTTTTTTTATTATTCAGACATTAATCAATCAAATCAGTACTTGGTTATCAACTATAGTTTAACATGTCCACATTGTCAACAATAGAGCTTTGTTTGCAACTTCATCTAAATATTTTCTTTACTTTGGACTTCATGTTAGATATTCTATACATATTTTGATTTGCTTTAAGTAACCGACGCGGAGATAGTCGTCGTGGTACAAGAGGGTGCTCCGCTGGAGCTGGCATGTTCACTTCGGGTCGAGCAGCAGGTAGAGTGGAGAAGGGAAGGCAGGAGCAAGCTACCAGATGAGTTGAAGGTGTCAGGAGAAAGCACTGGCTCCGGAAGGCTCACCACTAGGCTCAGAGCTAAATCCGTCCAGCCAGACCTGGCAGGAGTCTACTTCTGTGCTCGCGGGGAGCAGGCACAGCGTCTCCGCGTGGTGGTGGAGCCAAGACCCGCGACTGCCTCCAGTACAATGTAACATAACGTAACATAACTGGATGCTTAGCCAAGTTGCCAAGCGCTAGCGCTTAGTAGCGTATCGTAGTTTTCCCTCTCTGTCACTCTTTCATATTAGTGCGACAAAGACAGTTAGCTGCCTTTCGTTTACGATTGACGATTAAGCGTTAGCGATTGGCAACTTGGCTAAGCACCCTGTAATGGCCATTGGCCATTGGCTTGTGCCCATATTAATAAGTTTAGTGGAATTCACAATGGCTCCTTTGCCGAGGCAAGTACGGTATTACTGAGGAGAGTCTGTTACAAGCCCGACGCTGTAGACGAAGTTTCAATTACTCGAGTTTGTAATCGTACTGACTGTGATACATACAATGTTTGTCATCACATATGCGGCATATGTCATCATAAATCCCTACGCAAGTTATTTAATATTATGCTCACGCATAATATTAAATAACTTGCGTAGGGATTTTATACAAAAGATTGCAATGGGTCGAACTCTAACCGCAAGGGCCTCACCAATAAGGGCCTTAACATACTTTACAAGCGATTTGAAAGCGAAGCGTACGCGCGGCGTGTTCGTCGCGTGCCCGTAACCAATTCGCCGCGATCGCGTAACGAATACGCTGCGCAGTCGTCTGAGTCTTGGACAGTCACTATCATAGTGGATTCCAACTCTTGACGCGGCGAACTCACTGCGCATCCATTATATAAGTGACTGTCCAAGACTGAGATTTACTGACGGCTGCGCAGCGTATTCCGCCATCGCGGCGAATTGGTTACGGGCACGCGACGAACACGCCGCGCGTACGCTTCGCTTTCAAATTGCTTGTAAATCGCAAGTGTGATAAGGCCGTAAGATAAGATACGTAATGAATTTCGACTTTCTATAACTCCCGCGACGCATGCAAGCAATAGCGCGCTTAGAATACAAGTGTGATGAAAAATACATTGTAATCGTATTAAGAATAATCATTGTTTTTTCTAATCGAAGGGTCCACGGAAAGAACATGTCTAGTCAATTCAAATTACAGAAGGAAAAACCACCTTACTTTTAACAGAATTTGGTGTGAATTTGCTCTGATTTTTTTAAGCGTTGGATATGTTTTTTCTGTGGACCCTTCACTTGTGATATGGGCACTACCCTGATCATCTCAAAAATGTAATTTCTTTTGTGAATTAAAGGGGTGTTCTCGGCCAGAACAATTAGCAGCAAATAATCATATCGTAAACACCCACATAGTCGACACGTTACGAGTAAGACCCAATTTTCGACACCCTGCTGTCAACTTTCTCTTCATTATATTTTAGTCGATTGTTTTGACCGTGTCTGGTTTTGGTGCCTCTACGATACTGATGAAGCAGTAATATATATTGTTTCCAAATTCGTTTCCGAGAATGCCGATTAGAGGATGCATGTGGCCATCTTTATTTTATTTTTTTTCATCTTTTATTGGCTTTGTTTACTGTACACTCGGTTTTGTAAATTTCTTATGTACTGCTGTTGATGCCCCCAAATAAATAAAATTAAAAAAAATTACATGTGCTCATGATAGCAAACAACTTTCTCTATGAGAAATCTCGAAAAATAAGTCTCAAGTGCAAAGTTGGTCAGCTGATCCGACCGATTTGTAATTGAAAGGATTAATTTTAAAATTTCGATACGAGTCTCATAGAAAAAGGTGTTCGTTATCGTGAACACGTGTGTACTCTAAGGTAAGGTACCGCTTATGCCTCCACTACACGTCTGCGGATGGGTCCGCGGACGTCGGCATATGCATCCGCAGACGAATCTTCACCAACCGCCCACACGTCTGTTGATCGTTCAGTCTGAGTACAATCTCGTCAGACGCTACACGCGAGAAAGATGGACGTTGAAACACTTGAAACTGTAGCAAACGCACCAAGAAGAAACGGGATCAAAAAAAAACCTATTTTATTGATCCCGTTTACGTGCGCCAGTTACGTAATGCGTCATGGGCATCTTATTAAAATACGTAATTAATGACTTTAATTTTTTTTTATTGTCTTGGTGGCAGGCATGCATTCGCATTGGTAGACGGCGACCGACTGACGGCGCATCGGACGTTGGTCGCGATGCCGGACGCTCGCCCTTGAGCCCTTTGAAAGGGCCACAAAAACTGACAATAAACGGATGTGTGGCGGACGCGTCCGCGGACGTCAAATACCTACCGCAGATGACCAAATCACCCCCTCTACACGTCCGCGGATGCATCCGGCGATGCCGTCCGCGGACCCATCCGCAGACGTAGTGGAGGCATTATTATTCATAAATGTCTCCTAACCTGGCAATCTGATAGCCCTTTCCGTCTTAAAGAAAGATTGAAAAGTCGCAAAGGGACAAACAATACTTATCAGATTGCTAAGTTAAAAGATGATTATGAATAAGGGTTAGGTATTCTATAATCTTGGTTTGTTAGCAATGACTGTACAAAATATTTCATGCTGACTGTACAAGGGTAGAACGCGTGTATGTAAAATGAAGTCTAGAAATAAGTACTAACAGGCAATTTCATATATTTGGTAATTTGGCAAATACAGCTTTTTCCAATATAGTAAGATGAAAGATTTTATTTCCACATTTATGCGGATACATCTTCTGAATAGGGCAACACTATCTGTATTTTATTGAAGAATCAAAGTCAAGTAGTTTCCAATTTAATCCGCAAGGTGGCATGCCCTTCAATGCGCACGGTCCCTATATCACTTTTCTCACTACTGCTCAGAAGATTAAGGTTTTATGATTTTGATGGCAAACTAGCATACGGATTTAATGGTAACTGCCATAGCATTCGGGCCAGTTACCATCCTAACCTCACTCGCAACTCGCAACGAGGCTGCATTTCTATTGTAGCCACCCTGTATATGGTAGCCAGCATCGTATTTAGCTGTAAATTACTCAAAAAGTTAAAAATAGGGATCATTGAATTGTGTCAACAGTGTGTGACGTGACGTGAAGTTTAAAAAAAATGTTAGGCCACGAAATCTCAGGCCGTATGCTCGTTTGCCACCACGCGCCGGCGCCGCGTCGCGATAGTGTCCGTCGGTGTTAGCAGCCTCATGTGTCATCATACAATCAATAAACAAACATACATGTTTATATGTTTTTTATTTATCTCCTTAACATTTCTCAAAAACCGGCCAAGTGCGAGTCGGACTCGCGCGCGAAGGGTTCCGTTATCCATTATCAATTTATCGTTAAAAATACAGTCAAATTAACATATCTCAAAAACTATAAGAGATAATTTAATCAAACCAAAAATCATTGATAAAGTTTATTATTATGCATAACATACTTTTTTTAGAATTTTATACCACGTAGTTGAAAAAAATAGAGGGGTGGGGGGACACAATTTTCAGACTTTGAGAGCTGATATCTCGAAAACGGCTCGCTTAATAAAAATATGATAAAAAAACTTTGATATAATTTCCAAAGACCTTTCTATTGATACCCCACACGCTTATATACATCTAAAAAAAATCTATCCCTCAGTTACATGTATGGAGGGCCCCAACCCCGATTACTTTTTTTACAATTTAGTATCATAATTCTGTAGCGGTTCATACAACACATATTCTTGCCAAATTTAATTACTGTAGCATTTATGGTTTCCGAATAAATCGGCTGTGACAGACGGACATGACGAATCTATAAGAGTTCCGTTTTTGCCATTTTGTCTACGGAACCCTAAAATGTTGTACACCATGAATAGATTAAGACCAACCACTGACGCTTTGAGCCCCAGCGTCATCACTTGATGTTGGAAGTAAAAAAGCACTTCAAATTCCTGGGATTCGATGAGTTCATTGGTTGTTTAAGTTTCCTGTTTTGAGACTTTCTTCGATTATCAAAACTTTTTTCTATTATTTCGACAAAGAAAATTATAAAACTTTAATTATAAATCAATCAACATTAGAATAGGCATGATGACTGAATGTAGCTAAAATAAAATATTCACATTATGCACGACATGATGAACAAAATGTAGATTGTACAGAACTTCTATTTAATAAATTGGAAAGAACTTAAAAGAGCCCTTTTGCATTGCATATAAAACTTTACAGTGTGATAGTTTTGACGGTTCTATTATATAAGGTCCTAATTTATTAGTTGCAGATATTTTAACACATGATACTTTACATTAAAATAATTAACTTTAAATATAAATTAAGAAATCTTTTCATGTAACTTTTTTGATTTTATTTTCCTAACAAAAAAAATAATTATAATTTTGTCTAAAAAAAATCTTCATGTACATTATCACATGTCACAATAACACTGTCTTTCATGTCATCAAACGACACAATCCAACGGAAAATAACATGACATTAACAATCAAATATTTAATTTATCGACGTGAAGTGGACAGGTTTCAGTCAAATGGTACGCAAAAGAGGTACTAGAATCTGTTCAATGAGTTTTCATTTAATAATCTCATAAACAGGGTGTTTTGACGTAGCAAATTTGTTTTTCCGTTTTCTCCAAAAAAACATCGTAAATGCTATAATGTTTCACGGTTTAATATACTCCAGAGACCGAGTACTATCAGCTGTAAAAATATCTGCATCTAATAAATTAGGACCTTATATAGGTAGGTGTTGATTTGACTTGCCAGTTGCCAGTCATTGTCATTGGTAACAAAATAGGGATAGTTGGCAAAGAGTAAATTAAGTACAGTTTGTAACTAATGCAGTTACTGACTGATGACTGATGAAGTTTCTAGGATTTTTTGTTCAGTGCATTACGATAATATTCGTTTTTATAAAGGAATTTTTAAAATATGTCCTAAGTACAGTCGAGAAAAATGAATGTTTAGCAGGTTGCCATAATTCTGAAATTAGTCGTGCTACATTTTCCGACTGCAAGCGACTAATAACGAACCAAGATATGTCTATAATCGTCAAATAGAGGAAAACAGCATATTTCTATCTTAGTCTGTCTTTGGCATTAACGTCAGTGACAAGTATTGAAGTTGACAGCAATAGGATACTTAATTACGTGTATGTTTCCTATAAATGTGAACGTTTTTACAAGCTTTTATTTTAGTTTCACCTGTCCCGTTGTCTGTCGTTCTGTAATCAAATCTTGCAACTTAAATTTGATCCACTTACCGGTTTCCGATTGAGCTGAAATTTAGAATGCATGTATAAATCGGATGACAATGCAATGTTATTGTGACATAGAGCTGATCTGATGATGGAGCTGGAAGGTGGCCATAGGAACTCCGTTATTAAATGATGCAACCCTATCGAGTTTGAGCTCATTAGATTCGTCTTGACAAGTACTTTGATACTATATGGTAACCAGGGTCTGATGATGGAGCCGGAAGGTGGCCATAGGAACTCCGTAACTAAACGACGCAACCCCATCGAGTTTGGGCTCATTGGATTAGTCTTGACGAGTACTTTGATACTATATGGTAACCAGGGTCTGATGATGGAGCCGGAAGGTGGCCATAGGAACTCCGTAATTAAATGATGCAACCCTATCGAGTTTGAGCTCATTAGATTCGTCTTGACAAGTACTTTGATACTATATGGTAACCAGGGTCTGATGATGGGGCCGGAAGGTGGCCATAGGAACTCCGTAACTAAACGACGCAACCCCATCGAGTTTGGGCTCATTGGATTAGTCTTGACGAGTACTTTGATACTATATGGTAACCAGGGTCTGATCATGGAGCCGGAAGGTGGCCATAGGAACTCCGTAACTAAACGACGCAACCCCATCGAGTTTGGGCTCATTGGATTAGTCTTGACGAGTACTTTGATACTATATGGTAACCAGGGTCTGATGTTGGAGTTGGAAGGTGGCCATAGGAACTCCGTAATTAAACGATGCAACCCTATCGAGTTTGAGCTCATTGGATTAGTCTTGACGAGTACTTTGATACTATATGGTAACCAGGGTCTGATGTTGGAGTTGGAAGGTGGCCATAGGAACTCCGTAATTAAACGACGCAACCCCATCGATTTTGGGCTCATGATTAGTCTTGACGAGTACTTTGATACTATATGGTAACCAGGGTCTGATGATGGAGCCGGAAGGTGGCCATAGGAACTCCGTAATTAAACGATGCAACCCTATCGAGTTTGAGCTCATTGGATTAGTCTTGACGAGTACTTTGATACTATATGTCACCTAGAGGGAAAAGCTACGCTGGCATCCAAAAAGCTCGGTGTGCTCAATAAAGCGAGGGGATACTTTACTCCGGGGCAAAGACTTCTGTTATATAAGTCGCAAGTCAGACCCCATATGGAGTATTGCTGTCACCTCTGGGCAGGAGCACCTGTACATATACCAGGTTGCACCCTTTGACTCGGTTCAGAGACGAGCTGTCCGAATAGTCGACGATCCCAGACTCACAGGCGGTATTGAACCCTTAAGTCTAAGGAGAGACTTCGCCTCCTTATGTGTGTTCTATCGTCTGTACAATGGGTTGTGCTCTGAAGAACTGTTCGACATGATGCCAACGTCCACTTTTCATCATCGCACCGCTCGCCACCGACTGGGCGCTCATCCTCACACCTTGCAACCTAAATGGTCGCGCACCGTGCGGTTTCAGAGGAACTTCCTCCCGCGGACGGTCCGTCTGTGGAATGAGCTCCCTGCCGAGGTTTTCCCGTTGGACTACGGTATGGGGTTCTTCAAAAGAGGAGTGTACAAGTTCTTATTGGGTCGGCAACGCGCATGTGACACCCCTGGGGTTGCAGGCGCCCATAGGCTACCGTGACTGCTTTCCATCAGGCGGGCCGTATGCTTGTTTGCCACCGACGTGGTATAAAAAAAAAAAATGGTAACCAGGGTCTGATGTTGGAGTCGGAAGGTAGCCATAGGAACTCCGTAATTAAACTATGCAACCCTATCGAGTTTGAGCTCATTGGATTAGTCTTGACGAGTACTTTGATACTATATGGTAACCAGGGTCTGATGTTGGAGCCATAGGAACTCCGTAATTAAACGACGCAACCCCATCGAGTTTGGGCTCATTGGATTAGTCTTGACGAGTACTTTGATACTATATGGTAACCAGGGTCTGATGTTGGAGTTGGAAGGTGGCCATAGGAACTCCGTAATTAAACGACGCAACCCCATCGAGTTTGGGCTCATTGGATTAGTCTTGACGAGTACTTTGATACTATATGGTAACCAGGGTCTGATGATGGAGCCGGAAGGTGGCCATAGGAACTCCGTAATTAAACGACGCAACCCCATCGAGTTTGGGCTCATTGGATTAGTCTTGACGAGTACTTTGATACTATTTGGTAACCAGGGTCTGATGTTGGAGCCGGAAGGTGGCCATAGGAACTCCGTAATTAAACGACGCAACCCCATCGCCCAAGTAACAAAATGTGGTTTTGTAGTGGTTCCGGAGCCAAGTCTATAACAGGCTAGTAAAAGTTTTCAACGACGGAAAAGGGCCCATTTTATACGCGTACTTTATATACGAAACTTACTGGAGTATGTATTCTCAAGTGTATTTACACCTTTGCACCACTTTTATAGGCCTTCTTAACCTTTACTGCGTCTATAATTTATTTCTATACACGGCTATTAGTCAGCTTATAAGAACAGATGTACTATAAAACTAAACAAATTCCGTGGAACCTGTTATCAGGTTTGTGGTAAAACCTAGAACCATTAAGAGAGAGGTACTAGTGCTGTAAGCCTATAAACTGTGCACTACAGGAGAATTTTGTTGCTTGGGCGAGTTTGGTCTCGTTTGATTCGTCTTGACGAGTCTCTTGCTTTCGTCCCATATTAATTATATATGATTGATTGGATGGATGACCCAATGCCAAGGTGAGCACGTGCCGAGGGCTGAATGGTATGTTAATCACGGCACAGCTGAAAGAAGAATGCTCCCGATTGCCTTGTCTTGGGCTTCAACTGTGCATAAAATGCAGGGAACTACTGTAGATCATGCTGTTATATATCTAGGCTCCAAATAGTTTGCTGCTGGTCAAGCTTATGTAGCTTTAAGCCGAGTTAGGTCTTTAGCAGGTCTTCAAATCGAAGAACTTGACTGCTCCAAGTTGACGTCGAAGAAACCTTGTAATGTTGATGCATTAAAAGAAATGGATAGAATGAGAAACGTTACAAATATCTAACAAGTGATTACATAATTTCAACATTATTGATATTTAAATCAGTACATATTACATATCATGTGAACGAACTACGGACTTCATAACGGAATAACGCTGCTACGCGCTGCGAACTACGTCGTAGTAAATCTCGAATTAAAAATAGAGGTACTAAAAAGTTTAAAATAAAATTAAAGAAAAAAAAACCTTTTTAAAAAACAAGCTTTTATTATTTGTTTATAAAATGAACTAAAAAGTTAAAAATAAATTAACTCTAAAAAGAAATATAACACTTTGTAACTTGATTGTAACCTTTAACGACAAATAAGCGTCTTCGTCTAGGACAAAATAATTCCATATTGTACAAATTTATTTAATTTTAACACTAAAACTTTTCACCATACATAATTATTCAATCTCGTCCCCCCTCTTTATCATAGTCCCCATTTATAAATGAAAGCGTGTTACATTGTGATAGCTTGAGGAAAATGTTGTGTTGTATTAAATGTAACACGCTTTCATTTATAAATGGGGGACTATGGTAAAGAGGGGGGACGAGATTGAATAATTATGTATGGTGAAAAGTTTTAGTGTTAAAATTAAATAAATTTGTACAATATGGAATTATTTTGTCCTAGACGAAGACGCTTATTTGTCGTTAAAGGTTACAATCAAGTTACAAAGTGTTATATTTCTTTTTAGAGTTAATTTATTTTTAACTTTTTAGTTCATTTTATAAACAAATAATAAAAGCTTGTTTTTAAAAAGGTTTTTTTTCTTTAATTTTTTTGACTTGTTACTCGAACGCACTAACACGACTAAGGACTGATTTTTCATTACCCAGGCCTACCACTCCGAAAATCTAAATTCGTAAATTTCGAGGATTTTTCTCTGTCACTCAAACGAAAGCGTCATTAGAGTGAGAGAGACAAATCCTCGAAATTTACGAATTTCGTTTTTCGCGATAGGGCCGCAGGTAACAGTATCTGTCAAATAAATGTTAGCTCTTACCTTAGATAAGAATGGTAATAATTTTTATTAATTTTTGAAAAATCAGCCCTTAAAGAAGAATGTTTGGCATGTTTCTCACTTTCACAATAGTCAGATAAAAAATGTGTCATAGAACGTGCACTTTTTCTTTCACATGCATGCAGTGCATGTGAGAGAAAGTGTTATATTTATCTGACAGACAACATTACCTGACGATTATGAAACAAGCCCTTCATCTAATAAGTTACACGAGGAAATGAAATAAAAAACTATTTGCCTGTTTATATTTATTAGTAAATAAATCATGTTTTAAAAACGAGTGTAGACCCCGAGGTTGTTTATGACAATTAGGACTGCTAAAAAATGGTCTTGCATGGAAGTTACTAGCTCAGTGCAGATAGATCCCATCCCAGGGAGATATCTTCCCATGCTTGATTGCAATGTTGGATGAGGGCTTCGGTTCTCCATTAATTCCGACCCCATACATTTTCTATAGGGCAAAGATTAGGTGATTTAGCCAGCCATATTATTTTAGTCATTTTCGGGTGACGCTCGAACCAGGTATTAGTTATTCTAGCCGTGTGTATTATCTTGCTCGAATGAACAATTAGGCATCTCCTGTTGTGAATACACATTCGCACACTGGGAAGCATACTCTCTTCCAACATCCTAACATAATCCACTGCATTTGCTCTTGGAGTTCGCCTACGCCATCAGCACTCATCCAGTCCCACAAGTTGACACCGTTTTTTTCTTGATAACGTGTATGCCGCCATAAATTTAATCTGCCACGAATGCAAGATTTAAACGTTTTCTCAACTGTGAAAATTGTTGACGAC
>JALPQI010009139.1:0-57093 GCA_025490895.1 Thaumatotibia leucotreta
ACTACTTTGACCGCTCCAATACATAATACAGGGTGTAATCGATAAATGTTTACAGGCCATAATTCCGTACATATGAGAGATATCAGAAAAAATTAACTGATATTGAAAGTGCATTACCTAACGAGTAAAATTGCAGTAATAATTTTTTTGAAATAAATATTTCCGTAAATAAGAAATATCTCAAATATTAACTTCAAACCCTCCAATACATTTAGTACGTAACCGTTCATTCAAAGACTAGTTTAATACGAACATTTTTTTATTGAGAATAAATGTTAGATTAATTATTTTATAAACGGTAGTATTATTATTTTTTTACAATGTATTCCTACAAATAACGAATCTCTAACAGTTTTATCTCTTACACCCAACATTCTTTAAGGCTGTAAGTCTTCATACTAAATGTATGGGAGCGTTTTAAGTTAGTATTTTTAATATTACTTCATCTATTTAGAAAAAGTTATTAATGTAATTTTACTCGTTGGGTAACGTACTTTCGATATCAGTTAAAAGTTTTCTGATATCTCTCATATTTACGGAATCATGGCCTGTAAACACTTATCGATTACATCCTGTATATCTATCTCCTATGTATATCTATCCAGAGTGGCCAAAAAATAAGTCCCTTCTCGTTAACTCGTTAACAGAATAGGCCTCTATTGGAATTGTTTTTTATTATTTTTTATTTTGCACGTTAATTTTATAGCAACATCGAATACCTTTATTTTTAGGCCACTCTGTATAACAACTTACACCGAATTAAGTTTAGCATATAATAAATCGACGGTTGCGTGGTGAAACCCGATAAATCGAGATCATTTTTAACCGACTTCAAAAAAAGGAGGAGGTTATCAATTCGACTGATTTTTTTTTTTTGTTGTATGTATGTTACCTGATATCTCCGAGAATAGTGAACCGATTCTAAAACTTTTTGTGATCGAACGTGTATTACCCCGAGATGGTCCCATTGGCACCAAGTTGGGGTCTGATGATGGGATCCTGGAGAAATCGAGGGATCTCTTCAAATGTTATAGGTACATGTATGGCGCTTTTGGTAATTTTCATTCATTTACAAGAATTTGCATTCAGAAAGTAGGATTTGGGGAAACCAATGATGGAAACAAATCAGGAATCTTGGAGAAACCGGTTGAAGTCGGTTTTTTTAATTTTTAATTTGGTGATTATTCATTGAAATGTCAACCTCACGTAAGTGTCATATAGTTCGTATTTCAAATAACGGTTTACTCGACATATCGGGTTTCACCAGTACGCTTAGCACATGACATGATTGATGCGACGGTATGTCGCTGCGAGACAGATTTCCCGTCTTTTACTAACTATATGTATTAATAAAAGAGGGACTGATAGTCTATCTCGCGGTCCCATAATTATTCTCGCACTAATCATGTGCTAACCGTACAGGCAACCCTCGAAATATAACAATAATTATGAATATCTAGTTACGTTGTGATGGTTTTCAAGTGGATTGATAAGAATAACTTAGCATTACCTTACATTAGAGACCTGATAAGTTATACAGGGTAAGGTGGAAGTAATAGTACGCAACATGTCAACAGATAATATTTATGTGCATCACGATATTTTTGTTCATATATAAATCTACACAAAGTATTGCCATGTGTTTTGGCGTCGCAAATGCGTTGCCTTTAGAGCTAGTTCGCACGAGCGTTTTTTTAGCGTCCGTTAAAAAAACGTTCAAATGAAACAAATGCAAAACCGTATACTCATTCACACGATGGCGGTTTTAAACCGCGGCGCTTTTTTATCGAGCACTGTTTGATTTTCGACGTTGGGCGTTGGACGTTAAATCGAAATGAGCATAATGTACCGCCAACTGCAGGTTATAACGCGACGCTTTTTAAGCGTTCGTGCGAACTACCTCTTAAGGTGGGAGTACGCAATGATATATAAGTAAAGATACGTTATACTCTAACAAAATGAGCGAAATAAATACTTCACATCATACACCTACGATTTATTGACAGTTGACATACACCTATCTTCATACTTCAAAATGCGTAAAAGAGATGGCAAAATACATATACTCGTATTTAATAAATAAAAACGAGACAACTTGCATTTGACAATTGCGCGTGCATTCTTAAGGTTGTTATTGATAAACATTGTTTTATCTTTGTTACTCTTGATCTTAAACAACATAAGCTTGTCTTTTTCTCGAAGTCAGTCAAAAACGTCAAAATGGCGTCCTATTTATTTTCAATAAATAGTAAAATTGAAAAAAAAATATAATTCAGTTTCATTGCGCATGATGTGTGATGTTAACGGCATTTTTGCATTTTATTTCGTAGTTTTCACTATTGTATAACATAAAATGACATTTTAGGGCGCAGTTCATGTGATTTGCGAGAACTCGGCAGTGGTACACACCTCTCGGTGGTCTGGGTAGAACTAAGAGCGATTGTAACATATCTTTACTTATTATATCATTGGGAGTACGCTCTATTCTAGAAGGTTTGAAGGTCGTATCAGCCCGGTTAAAAGGTGATTATTTTCAATATCGTAGATGCAAATATAAGGTACACTCGGCTAAGATCGGAACTAATGTAAGATCGGATGACCGCAATAACTACTAAAATAGTAGTATTTTTTCCTCACTGGCTATATTATGCATGATCCGATTTCACCCCGCCCCTCTCGCTAGTATGCAGCAACCGCTCAGCCGCATCAGTCGTGAGCTACGAACGTTTAAAAAAAGAATATTTTCGAGATTTTTGGAGATCCGATCTTTAACAGGAAGCTATGCACCTTCTTCTCCTTACTTTAGAATTTAAATTAGATACTAGTCCGATCTTAACCCAAGAAGGTTGATTCGATTGGGTGTCTTGAAAATAAGTGCAAGTTTGAGTGTCGATTACTCCTAAGCTATTCAGTTGAGCGGCATCAAGTAAATTTATATTGAAAGCTTGATTTCTTTTTTAGCACGTACATCACACATCTGCAGGTAAAAGTTAGTAAGAATAAATTTATGATTTTTTTGTGACATCCTTTCGAATCACCGAAAAATAGTCCGATCTTACCCGGGTGTATAGGTAAATTCACCAAAGCTGGAACGAATGGAATGAATGAAATGAATGATATAAATGAATGTATGCGGCCGTCCTATACCAACCTGTATCTACTGTCATTTTGACATCTATACATAGATACATTCTGTCACTTACTTAGCGTTGAAATTTCCCGGATTAAATCCCGATTCTTTTCAAACAGCTAATTTTTTCCGGATTATGTCGAAAAAAAAAATGAATTTTTCCACTATAATTTTCAACTCTAAACCAATCCGAATTAGATCTTATTTTCATTTTTACTAGGATAACGCAATGTCATTGAAGAAAAGTGAATTGAAATATATGGCAAGAAGTGACAGTGACATTGATTATTTCTGTAAAAACCCGAAAAAACGGAAAAAAATAATTTTTCATATATTCCCGAAAAAAACCATTAGATTTCTTCCAACATTTTCAACGCTACACTTACTCGATCCATTCATGCCAGCTTTCGTGATTTTACCAGTACCTTACAAGCACAAATATGAGGACAAACATTTGGCACTTTTAGTTTGAGTCCATTGGGCGATATTTGCCACGAGAGTTTTATAAATGCGTTTCACTCTGGCATCTGTGTTAGTGTACGTCGTCTATGTAGAGTTACTGTCAAGTATCGAAGCTACGAGGCATATACCTGAAAAAAAAAACATAATATAAGGATACTTTTTCACCATAAATATGAATACTAGTACATTACGACACAAGTGCGAAAAAAATGAAATTCGAAACGAGTGGCGATGTTTTAAAACACGACCGACAGGGAGTGTTTTAAATCGACACGAGTTACGAATTTCGTTTTTGCACGTGTCTCGTACGACGTTTTTTTGTACAGATGGTCCTCCGAAGTTTTGGACTTGACGTAAAATTACCTAGTAGAGAAATATTTTCTTCGGTTACCGCGAGGATTACTCATGAAATAAAACTATGAAAACGGATAAACTCGCGTATATTAACTAATTTTAACTTCATTCCGACGTTTCGAACACTTTACAGGGTTCGTGGTCTGCGGATGACTCAGTAGAGCCTAAAAAGTACACCATCTGTACTAAAAAATATATTAGGTCCTTACCTATATTTATGAATTTGGCGTTTTGTATGGAGAATTTTGTGGAAAAGTCTATTTTCCATATAATGAATTTTGTGTACCCATATTTTATTGATATCAAAATCAAAATAGACCAAATTTTGCCGGTAATATTAGATACTTCTAAGGCGTGTTTTGTAAATCTCTATTTAAAAAAAAGGCACTATCATACATACCTATTTTAAACATTATGAACCGGCAGCATATGGCAAGAGTTGTTTTCAAAGCTTATTTTTGAATAAGCATGATGACTGGCAAGCCAAATCAGTATCTTTTTTCGAACTGTCAAAACGATCACCACTATGGAATTTTATATGAAATACTCAAAAGTGAAGTCACGTTTGAGTACTGCCATATCCTCTAGCCGCCCAGAGACCTATAAAAAGGTCTCCTGAAACAAAAGAAATTTTACCCTATTTCCTACAATGTCAATCCAAATTTCATTGGCAAATATTACTGTCTGGGCGGCAGGAGGTTAAGACCTACTCTTTTAAGTTTTTACAAATTTATTAAATAGAAGTTCTGTGCAAAAATCACAGCAATCTACATCTTAGTAATAATTCCTTTGTGTATTATGTCGTGCATAACGTTAAATAATTTATTTTAACTACAGTCATCACCCCTATTAAACTTATTGTTAGGCCACAAGGTAAAATAAAATATAAGCGATATGAGGGAATTCGACGACTAAGATAAGCGAAACATATCAGAAATGGAGGCGAAAATGATGGAGGGGAATTAACGGTCGAGAGCAGTGAAACGTATATAAAATCGAAGCTGAATATAAGCAGTGTGAGAGAAATTGACGGTCAAAAAGAATGAATCGTATCACAAGTCGAGTAACTGGGTGCTTAGACAAGCTGCCAATCGCTAACGCTTAATCGTCAATCGCAAACGAAAGGCAGCTGTCTTTGTCGCACTAATATAAAAGAGTGATAGATAAGGAAAACTACGATACGCTACCAAGCGTTAGCGATTGGCAACTTGGCTAAGCATCTTGATGAGGAAACACTGCGGCCCGAGAATAGCGAGACCGATATAACATCGAGGCTCATCAAAAAGTGCATTCAGACCGAACGAACATTAGCTATTCTAACCCCCTACTCTACGAAATTCGATCGTTACACAAAACGAGATTGGTTGATTTCGTAGAGCGGGGGATAGAACAGCGAATGATCTTCTGGTTTAAACGCACCTAAACACTGTAATCGTGCACTCTGAACACAGCGTACTAGTTATTCTAGAGTATTTATTTCACTTTCACCTGTTACCTATGAGGAGACATTAGCGGCCGAGTGTAGCGAGACCTATATAACGTCGACACTCACCTAACACTGTAATCGTGCAACCTGAACACAGTGTAATGGTTATTTCTGAACACGGGGTAGAAATGGTCGACGGTTTCCGTCAGCAGTGTATTATCCTATGAGACATTAGCGGCCGAGTGTAGCGAGACCTATATAACGTCGAGGCTCACCTAACACTGTAATCGTGCAACCTGAACACAGCGTAATGGTTATTTCTGAACACGGGGTAGAAATGGTCGACGGTTTCTGTCAGCAGTGTATTATCCTATGAGGAGACATTAGCGGTCGAGTGTAGCGAGACCTATATAACGTCGAGGCTCACCTAACACTGTAATCGTGCACTCTGAACACACTGCCGTCATTTCCTAAAAGGCAGTCTTCTGACAAAGCACCGAAAATGAGTTATTTATACCACTGTGCTCAGTAAACAATACGGGTCGACCTATGTAATCCATTTTTCTCTAACTTATGTAGTTTTAGAGATGTTTTTTTAGTCAATAGCAGTCAACTGCAAAATTGTTAGTGTAAAATTCATTAGAAAGCAGTCTTCTAACATTAATTCACTAAAAAGCAGTCTTCTAACATTAATTCACTAAAAAGCAGTCAATTGACTTTAATTGACGGCTACGTATTTGAGAATATTATTTATCAAAAATTATTTAAAAAGCAGTCTTCTGCAAACTGCTTTTTTACGAAGTTAACTTGACAAATTTGCTTCAGAATAATTCGCTAAAAAGTAGTTTTGGGTAATAATTTCTTAAAAAGTAGTCAAGTGACGTCGACTGCTTTCTAAAGAAACATTCAATTATTTTATTTGAAGAAGGATTATCCTATGAGAAGACATTAGCGGCCGAGTGTAGCGAGACCTATATAACGTCGACACTCACCTAACACTGTAATCGTGTAACCTGAACACAGCGTAATGGTTATTTCTGAACACGGGGTAGAAATGGTCGACGGTTTCCGTCAGCAGTGTATTATCCTATGAGACATTAGCGGCCGAGTGTAGCGAGACCTATATAACGTCGAGGCTCACCTAACACTGTAATCATGCAGCCTGAACACAGCGTAATGGTTGTTGCGGAACACGGGGTAGAAATGGTCGACGGTTTCCGTCAGCAGTGTATTATCCTATGAGGAGACATTAGCGGCCGAGTGTCGCGAGATCTATATAACGTCGAGGCTCACCTAACACTGTAATCGTGCAACCTGAACACAGCGTAATGGTTATTTCTGAACACGGGGTAGAAATGGTCGACGGTTTCTGTCAGCAGTGTATGGCACGCTCGGGCTCCGCGGCGGGACGGGTGCTCGGAGTCCCAGATGTCTTCGAAGGAACAGCCTTTTCTGTTATGACGAAATAAACATATTAGCTGGGATCGGATACCTGTATTTTCTCTAATAAATATCAATAAATTTTACAAAATAGTACATTACACAAGTGCGAAAAACATGAAATTCGAAACGAGTGGCGATGTTTTAAATCGACACGAGTTACGAATTTCGTTTTTGCACGTGTCTCGTACGACGTTTTTTTTAGTACTACAGATGGCTCTCCGAAGTTTTGGACCTGACGTAAAATGACACACTTCTCGCAGTAGAGCCTAAAAAAGGCACCATATCCATGCCATCTGTACTAAAAAAAATATTTGAACTAAAGGTTGTCAGCCTCCGTAGCCTAGTTGGTAGTGACCCTGCCTACGAAGCTAGAGGTTCCGGGTTCGAATCCCGGCGAGGGCATTATTTGTGTATTTATTTATCACAAATATATGTTCCTTGGTCATGGCTGTCCATGTATTTAAGTATCTATATGTATCTATTATATATATCGTCGCCTGGTACCCACATCACAAGCCTTAATTGAGCTTACCGTGGGACTAGGTCGATTTGTGTAAAAAATGTCCGAAAAGATTTATTTATTTATTTATTATTTATTTATAAATATATTGGGGCTTGTCCATTAATCACGTCATACTGTATAGGGGGAGGGGTCAAGAAAAAATCACCAATTATCACCATAGGGAAGGGGGGTCATTGGACAAATCAGGTGTAATTTTTTTGTTACTCTCTGCTGAACCGAATTACAGTTAGTAAAATTTTTATATTTCGTGGACATTTCCATACGTCGCAGTTGGCAATAAAGTTTTTCCCATCATGTGTGCTTAATAAAGTACATAATTGAAGTGCTATTAAAAGGACTACTTAAGATGGCAAAAACATTACACGTCATATTGGCTACGGAAGTCCAAAAATATCACCATGGGGGATGGGGAGGTCTAAAATAGGCCAAAATCGTATGGCCAAGCCATTAGCTGAGATTGGATACCGGTATTTTCTCTAATAAATACTTAAATAGAACGTATTGAGAAAACACAAATCAAATTATTTATTAACTAAATATTTTGATTTGTGCTTTTTATTTTTCCCCAGTAGTCCCACTACTTAATACTATATAAATTATAAATATTGGATGTCATATACCAAAGAAAAACGACCAAGATCACCAACGTCCGAGGTGGGGATCGAACCCACGTGCTCAGCTTTCGCGGCTGATGCCTGCACCCCTCGGCCACTCCACTGGTCAATTTTCTCAGGTATAAGCAATTCCTTACAAGGGTAGGCGCCTTTGACCATTCTCTAAGGGCAAGCAATACATGCATGCGCCTCCTATTAGAAGGTCCCGGGTTCGAATCCCTACAGAATCTACTTGTGAGAAAGTGTAATACTTACTGGCTCCTCCCGTAGCAGTACTTGTGTTCCACTATGAGATATACAGCCTTTAGCGCTGTTAGCTCTTTATAAAGCTCTTCTGTTGTGAATTTCCCGTACGTCTTGTATACCGCGTAGGCACGGTCCCTGAAATACATAAATAAATAAACAAATAAATAAATATCTTGGGACATCTTACACAAATCAACCTAGTCCCACGGTAAGCTCAATTAAGGCTTGTGGTGTGGGTACTAGGTGACGATATATATAATAGATAGATCTATATGTAGATACATAGACAGCCATGACCAAGAAACAAACATTTGTGATAAATAAATACACAAAGAATGCCCTCGCCGGGATTCGAACCCGGAACCTCCAGCTTCGTAGACAGGGTCACTACCAACTAGGCTACGGTGGCTGACATAAGAAATTACTAGACCTAGCCAAAACGCCGTACTGCATTCGTATCGTATAAGTCGTCGTCGATAAGTCACGTGACCATGATAATACATGGAAATTGTCACGTGACTTATTGTTCGAGTCTGTCATTCTGATACTGTATACTGTAGCTATATGCGTTGAAACAAAGACGGATAGAGTAAGAAAGAGATGCCACTCTTTCTGTCCTATGTCTGGCTTTTTCTCTCCCCCTCTGTCTGTCTCTTTCCCTCGCCACTTTGTCACTTTCTCTCCCCCCTCTGTTTGTCCCTTTCCCTCGCCACTCTGTCTCTTTCTCTCCCCTCTGGCTGGCTCTTTCTCCCCCCCCCTCTGCCTGTCTTTTTCTCTCTCCTGTCTCTTTCTCTCTCCTCTGGCTGGCTCTTACTCTCCCCTCTTCTGTCTGTCTCTTTCTCTATCCACTCTGTCTCTTTCTCTCCCCTCTGCATGTCTCTTTCTCTCCTATCTCTGTCACTTTCTCTCCTATCACTGTCTCTTTCCCTCGCCCACTCGGTCTCTTTCTCTCCTATGACTGTCTCTCTCTCTGTTATATCTCCCTCTTGTACTCTTCTCTCCCTCGTCCATCTCTCTGTATATTTCTCTCTCTGGAACATGTTGTGTTAGACCTACCTAGCCTCCCTGTTCTCGTAGTGCGGGTGCGCGACTATGGGCCGGCGCGCGACCAGCATGACGGCGGCCAGGATGGGCATGGAGCCCGCGAAGGCGGCCCGGGCTCCGGTCTCTTTGGAGATCTATACTGACACTTGCCTACTTAGGGCGATAGTCGCTATAGGCGACACACAAGGATAGGATGGGAGAGAGATGCCAGGCGAATCGAGTAATACGACAACTCACTGTCTCTTTCTCTCCCCGCACTGTCTCTTTGTCTCCCCACTCGGTCTCTTTCTCTCTTATCTCTGTCTCTTTCTCTCCTATCTCTGTCTCTTTCTCTCCTATCTCTGTCTCTTTCTCTCTTATATCTGTCTCTTTCTCATCTATCTTTGTCTGTTTCTCTTCTATCTTTGTCTCTTTCTCTTCTATCTCTGTCTCTTTCTCTCTTATCTCTGTCTCTTTCTCTCTTATCTCTGTCACTTTCTCTCTTATCTCTGTCTCATTCTCTCCTATCTCTGTCACTTTCTCTCCTATCACTGTCTCTTTCCCTCGCCCACTCGGTCTCTTTCTCTCCTATGACTGTCTCTCTCTCTGTTATATCTCCCTCTTGTACTCTTCTCTCCCTCGTCCATCTCTCTGTATATTTCTCTCTCTGGAACATGTTGTGTTAGACCTACCTAGCCTCCCTGTTCTCGTAGTGCGGGTGCGCGACTATGGGCCGGCGCGCGACCAGCATGACGGCGGCCAGGATGGGCATGGAGCCCGCGAAGGCGGCCCGGGCTCCGGTCTCTTTGGAGATCTATACTGACACTTGCCTACTTAGGGCGATAGTCGCTATAGGCGACACACAAGGATAGGATGGGAGAGAGATGCCAGGCGAATCGAGTAATACGACATCTCACTGTCTCTTTCTCTCCCCGCACTGTCTCTTTGTCTCCCCACTCGGTCTCTTTCTCTCCTATCTCTGTCTCTTTCTCTCTTATCTCTGTCCCTTTCTCTCTTATCTGTGTCTCTTTCTCTCTTATCTCTGTCTCTTTCTCTCGTATCTCTGTCTCTTTCTCTCTTATCACTGTCTCTTTCTCTCTTATCTGTCTCTTTCTCTCCTATCACTGTCTCTTTCTCTCCTATCACTGTTTCTTTCTCTCTTATCTGTCTCTTTCTCTCCTATCACTGTCTCTTTCTCTCCTATCTCTGTCTCTTTCTCTCCTATCACTGTCTCTTTCCCTCCCCACTCGGTCTCTTTCTCTCCTATGACTGTCTCTCTCTCTGTTATATCTCCCTCTTGTACTCTTCTCTCCCTCGTCCATCTCTCTGTATATTTCTCTCTCTGGAACATGTTGTGTTAGACCTACCTAGCCTCCCTGTTCTCGTAGTGCGGGTGCGCGACTATGGGCCGGCGCGCGACCAGCATGACGGCGGCCAGGATGGGCATGGAGCCCGCGAAGGCGGCCCGGGCTCCGGTCTCTTTGGAGATCTATACTGACACTTGCCTACTTAGGGCGATAGTCGCTATAGGCGACACACAAGGATAGGATGGGAGAGAGATGCCAGGCGAATCGAGTAATACGACATCTCACTGTCTCTTTCTCTCCCCGCACTGTCTCTTTGTCTCCCCACTCGGTCTCTTTCTCTCCTATCTCTGTCTCTTTCTCATCTATCTTTGTCTGTTTCTCTCCCCTGTCTCTTTCTCTCCTATCTCTGTCTCTTTCTAATCTATCTTTGTCTATTTCTCTCCCCTGTCTCTTTCTCTCTTATCTCTGTCTCTTTCTCATCTATCTCTGTCTCTTTCTCTCCTATCACTGTCTCTTTCTCTCCTATCACTGTCTCTTTCCCTCGCCCACTCGGTCTCTTTCTCTCCTATGACTGTCTCTCTCTCTGTTATATCTCCCTCTTGTACTCTTCTCTCCCTCGTCCATCTCTCTGTATATTTCTCTCTCTGGAACATGTTGTGTTAGACCTACCTAGCCTCCCTGTTCTCGTAGTGCGGGTGCGCGACTATGGGCCGGCGCGCGACCAGCATGACGGCGGCCAGGATGGGCATGGAGCCCGCGAAGGCGGCCCGGGCTCCGGTCTCTTTGGAGATCTATACTGACACTTGCCTACTTAGGGCGATAGTCGCTATAGGCGACACACAAGGATAGGATGGGAGAGAGATGCCAGGCGAATCGAGTAATACGACATCTCACTGTCTCTTTCTCTCCCCGCACTGTCTCTTTGTCTCCCCACTCGGTCTCTTTCTCTCCTATCTCTGTCTCTTTCTAATCTATCTTTGTCTGTTTCTCTCCCCTGTCTCTTTCCCTCCTATCTCTGTCTCTTTCTCTCTTATCTCTGTCTCTTTCTCTCCTATCTCTGTCTCTTTCTCTCCTATCACTGTCTCTTTCCCTCCCCACTCGGTCTCTTTCTCTCCTATCACTGTCTCTTTCCCTCGCCCACTCGGTCTCTTTCTCTCCTATGACTGTCTCTCTCTCTGTTATATCTCCCTCTTGTACTCTTCTCTCCCTCGTCCATCTCTCTGTATATTTCTCTCTCTGGAACATGTTGTGTTAGACCTACCTAGCCTCCCTGTTCTCGTAGTGCGGGTGCGCGACTATGGGCCGGCGCGCGACCAGCATGACGGCGGCCAGGATGGGCATGGAGCCCGCGAAGGCGGCCCGGGCTCCGGTCTCTTTGGAGATCTATACTGACACTTGCCTACTTAGGGCGATAGTCGCTATAGGCGACACACAAGGATAGGATGGGAGAGAGATGCCAGGCGAATCGAGTAATACGACATCTCACTGTCTCTTTCTCTCCCCGCACTGTCTCTTTGTCTCCCCACTAGGTCTCTTTCTCTCCTATCACTGTCTCTTTCCCTCCCCACTCGGTCTCTTTCTCTCCTATCACTGTCTCTTTCTCTCCTATCTCTGTCTCTTTCTCTCTTATCTCTGTCTCTTTCTCTCCTATCTCTGTCTCTTTCCCTCGCCCACTCGGTCTCTTTCTCTCCTATGACTGTCTCTCTCTCTGTTATATCTCCCTCTTGTACTCTTCTCTCCCTCGTCCATCTCTCTGTATATTTCTCTCTCTGGAACATGTTGTGTTAGACCTACCTAGCCTCCCTGTTCTCGTAGTGCGGGTGCGCGACTATGGGCCGGCGCGCGACCAGCATGACGGCGGCCAGGATGGGCATGGAGCCCGCGAAGGCGGCCCGGGCTCCGGTCTCTTTGGAGATCTATACTGACACTTGCCTACTTAGGGCGATAGTCGCTATAGGCGACACACAAGGATAGGATGGGAGAGAGATGCCAGGCGAATCGAGTAATACGACATCTCACTGTCTCTTTCTCTCCCCGCACTGTCTCTTTGTCTCCCCACTAGGTCTCTTTCTCTCCTATCACTGTCTCTTTCCCTCCCCACTCGGTCTCTTTCTCTCCTATCACTGTCTCTTTCTCTCCTATCTCTGTCTCTTTCTCTCTTATCTCTGTCTCTTTCTCTCCTATCTCTGTCTCTTTCCCTCGCCCACTCGGTCTCTTTCTCTCCTATGACTGTCTCTCTCTCTGTTATATCTCCCTCTTGTACTCTTCTCTCCCTCGTCCATCTCTCTGTATATTTCTCTCTCTGGAACATGTTGTGTTAGACCTACCTAGCCTCCCTGTTCTCGTAGTGCGGGTGCGCGACTATGGGCCGGCGCGCGACCAGCATGACGGCGGCCAGGATGGGCATGGAGCCCGCGAAGGCGGCCCGGGCTCCGGTCTCTTTGGAGATCTATACTGACACTTGCCTACTTAGGGCGATAGTCGCTATAGGCGACACACAAGGATAGGATGGGAGAGAGATGCCAGGCGAATCGAGTAATACGACATCTCACTGTCTCTTTCTCTCCCCGCACTGTCTCTTTCCCTCGCCCACTCGGTCTCTTTCTCTCCTATGACTGTCTCTCTCTCTGTTATATCTCCCTCTTGTACTCTTCTCTCCCTCGTCCATCTCTCTGTATATTTCTCTCTCTGGAACATGTTGTGTTAGACCTACCTAGCCTCCCTGTTCTCGTAGTGCGGGTGCGCGACTATGGGCCGGCGCGCGACCAGCATGACGGCGGCCAGGATGGGCATGGAGCCCGCGAAGGCGGCCCGGGCTCCGGTCTCTTTGGAGATCTATACTGACACTTGCCTACTTAGGGCGATAGTCGCTATAGGCGACACACAAGGATAGGATGGGAGAGAGATGCCAGGCGAATCGAGTAATACGACATCTCACTGTCTCTTTCTCTCCCCTGTCTCTTTCTCTCCTATCTCTGTCTCTTTCTAATCTATCTTTGTCTGTTTCTCTCCCCTGTCTCTTTCTCTCTTATCTCTGTCTCTTTCTAATCTATCTTTGTCTGTTTCTCTCCTCTGTCTCTTTCTCTCCTATCTTTGCCTCTTTACCTCCTATCACTGTCTCTTTCTCTCTTATCTCTGACTCTTTGTCTCCCCACTCGGTCTCTTTCTCTCCTATCACTGTCTCTTTCCCTCGCCCACTCGGTCTCTTTCTCTCCTATGACTGTCTCTCTCTCTGTTATATCTCCCTCTTGTACTCTTCTCTCCCTCGTCCATCTCTCTGTATATTTCTCTCTCTGGAACATGTTGTGTTAGACCTACCTAGCCTCCCTGTTCTCGTAGTGCGGGTGCGCGACTATGGGCCGGCGCGCGACCAGCATGACGGCGGCCAGGATGGGCATGGAGCCCGCGAAGGCGGCCCGGGCTCCGGTCTCTTTGGAGATCTATACTGACACTTGCCTACTTAGGGCGATAGTCGCTATAGGCGACACACAAGGATAGGATGGGAGAGAGATGCCAGGCGAATCGAGTAATACGACATCTCACTGTCTCTTTCTCTCCCCTGTCTCTTTCTCTCCTATCTCTGTCTCTTTCTAATCTATCTTTGTCTGTTTCTCTCCCCTGTCTCTTTCTCTCTTATCTCTGTCTCTTTCTAATCTATCTTTGTCTGTTTCTCTCCTCTGTCTCTTTCTCTCCTATCTTTGCCTCTTTACCTCCTATCACTGTCTCTTTCTCTCTTATCTCTGACTCTTTGTCTCCCCACTCGGTCTCTTTCTCTCCTATCACTGTCTCTTTCCCTCGCCCACTCGGTCTCTTTCTCTCCTATGACTGTCTCTCTCTCTGTTATATCTCCCTCTTGTACTCTTCTCTCCCTCGTCCATCTCTCTGTATATTTCTCTCTCTGGAACATGTTGTGTTAGACCTACCTAGCCTCCCTGTTCTCGTAGTGCGGGTGCGCGACTATGGGCCGGCGCGCGACCAGCATGACGGCGGCCAGGATGGGCATGGAGCCCGCGAAGGCGGCCCGGGCTCCGGTCTCTTTGGAGATCTATACTGACACTTGCCTACTTAGGGCGATAGTCGCTATAGGCGACACACAAGGATAGGATGGGAGAGAGATGCCAGGCGAATCGAGTAATACGACATCTCACTGTCTCTTTCTCTCCCCGCACTGTCTCTTTCCCTCGCCCACTCGGTCTCTTTCTCTCCTATGACTGTCTCTCTCTCTGTTATATCTCCCTCTTGTACTCTTCTCTCCCTCGTCCATCTCTCTGTATATTTCTCTCTCTGGAACATGTTGTGTTAGACCTACCTAGCCTCCCTGTTCTCGTAGTGCGGGTGCGCGACTATGGGCCGGCGCGCGACCAGCATGACGGCGGCCAGGATGGGCATGGAGCCCGCGAAGGCGGCCCGGGCTCCGGTCTCTTTGGAGATCTATACTGACACTTGCCTACTTAGGGCGATAGTCGCTATAGGCGACACACAAGGATAGGATGGGAGAGAGATGCCAGGCGAATCGAGTAATACGACATCTCACTGTCTCTTTCTCTCCCCGCACTGTCTCTTTCCCTCGCCCACTCGGTCTCTTTCTCTCCTATGACTGTCTCTCTCTCTGTTATATCTCCCTCTTGTACTCTTCTCTCCCTCGTCCATCTCTCTGTATATTTCTCTCTCTGGAACATGTTGTGTTAGACCTACCTAGCCTCCCTGTTCTCGTAGTGCGGGTGCGCGACTATGGGCCGGCGCGCGACCAGCATGACGGCGGCCAGGATGGGCATGGAGCCCGCGAAGGCGGCCCGGGCTCCGGTCTCTTTGGAGATCTATACTGACACTTGCCTACTTAGGGCGATAGTCGCTATAGGCGACACACAAGGATAGGATGGGAGAGAGATGCCAGGCGAATCGAGTAATACGACATCTCACTGTCTCTTTCTCTCCCCGCACTGTCTCTTTCCCTCGCCCACTCGGTCTCTTTCTCTCCTATGACTGTCTCTCTCTCTGTTATATCTCCCTCTTGTACTCTTCTCTCCCTCGTCCATCTCTCTGTATATTTCTCTCTCTGGAACATGTTGTGTTAGACCTACCTAGCCTCCCTGTTCTCGTAGTGCGGGTGCGCGACTATGGGCCGGCGCGCGACCAGCATGACGGCGGCCAGGATGGGCATGGAGCCCGCGAAGGCGGCCCGGGCTCCGGTCTCTTTGGAGATCTATACTGACACTTGCCTACTTAGGGCGATAGTCGCTATAGGCGACACACAAGGATAGGATGGGAGAGAGATGCCAGGCGAATCGAGTAATACGACATCTCACTGTCTCTTTCTCTCCCCTGTCTCTTTCTCTCCTATCTCTGTCTCTTTCTAATCTATCTTTGTCTGTTTCTCTCCCCTGTCTCTTTCTCTCTTATCTCTGTCTCTTTCTAATCTATCTTTGTCTGTTTCTCTCCTCTGTCTCTTTCTCTCCTATCTTTGCCTCTTTACCTCCTATCACTGTCTCTTTCTCTCTTATCTCTGACTCTTTGTCTCCCCACTCGGTCTCTTTCTCTCCTATCACTGTCTCTTTCCCTCGCCCACTCGGTCTCTTTCTCTCCTATGACTGTCTCTCTCTCTGTTATATCTCCCTCTTGTACTCTTCTCTCCCTCGTCCATCTCTCTGTATATTTCTCTCTCTGGAACATGTTGTGTTAGACCTACCTAGCCTCCCTGTTCTCGTAGTGCGGGTGCGCGACTATGGGCCGGCGCGCGACCAGCATGACGGCGGCCAGGATGGGCATGGAGCCCGCGAAGGCGGCCCGGGCTCCGGTCTCTTTGGAGATCTATACTGACACTTGCCTACTTAGGGCGATAGTCGCTATAGGCGACACACAAGGATAGGATGGGAGAGAGATGCCAGGCGAATCGAGTAATACGACATCTCACTGTCTCTTTCTCTCCCCACACTGTCTCTTTGTCTCCCCACTCGGTCTCTTTCTCTCCTATCTCTGACTCTTTCTCATCTATCTTTGTCTGTTTCTCTTCTATCTCTGTCTCTTTCTCTCCTATTACAGTCTCTTTCTCTTTTATCTGTCTCTTTCTAATCTATCTTTGTCTGTTTCTCTCCCTTGTCTCTTTCTCTCCTATCTTTGTCTCTTTACCTCCTATCCCTGTCTCTTTCTCTCTTATCTCTGTCTCTTTCTCTCTTATATATGTCTCTTTCTCTCTTATCTCTGTCTCTTTCTCTCCTATCTCTGTCTCTTTCTCTCTTATCTCTGTCTCTTTCTCTCCTATCACTGTCTCTTTCTCTCCTATCACTGTCTCTTTCCCTCCCCACTCGGTCTCTTTCTCTCCTATCACTGTCTCTTTCCCTCCCCACTCGGTCTCTTTCTCTACTATGACTGTCTCTCTCTCTGTTATATCTCCCTCTTGTACTCTTCTCTCCCTCGTCCATCTCTCTGTATATTTCTCTCTCTGGAACATGTTGTGTTAGACCTACCTAGCCTCCCTGTTCTCGTAGTGCGGGTGCGCGACTATGGGCCGGCGCGCGACCAGCATGACGGCGGCCAGGATGGGCATGGAGCCCGCGAAGGCGGCCCGGGCTCCGGTCTCTTTGGAGATCTATACTGACACTTGCCTACTTAGGGCGATAGTCGCTATAGGCGACACACAAGGATAGGATGGGAGAGAGATGCCAGGCGAATCGAGTAATACGACATCTCACTGTCTCTTTCTCTCCCCGCACTGTCTCTTTGTCTCCCCACTCGGTCTCTTTCTCTCCTATCTCTGTCTCTTTCTCTCCTATCTTTGTCTCTTTACCTCCTATCACTGTCTCTATCTCTCTTATCTCTGTCTCTTTCTCTCCTATCACTGTCTCTTTCCCTCGCCCACTCGGTCTCTTTCTCTCCTATGACTGTCTCTCTCTCTGTTATATCTCCCTCTTGTACTCTTCTCTCCCTCGTCCATCTCTCTGTATATTTCTCTCTCTGGAACATGTTGTGTTAGACCTACCTAGCCTCCCTGTTCTCGTAGTGCGGGTGCGCGACTATGGGCCGGCGCGCGACCAGCATGACGGCGGCCAGGATGGGCATGGAGCCCGCGAAGGCGGCCCGGGCTCCGGTCTCTTTGGAGATCTATACTGACACTTGCCTACTTAGGGCGATAGTCGCTATAGGCGACACACAAGGATAGGATGGGAGAGAGATGCCAGGCGAATCGAGTAATACGACATCTCACTGTCTCTTTCTCTCCCCGCACTGTCTCTTTGTCTCCCCACTCGGTCTCTTTCTCTCCTATCTCTGTCTCTTTCTCTCCTATCTTTGTCTCTTTACCTCCTATCACTGTCTCTATCTCTCTTATCTCTGTCTCTTTCTCTCCTATCACTGTCTCTTTCCCTCGCCCACTCGGTCTCTTTCTCTCCTATGACTGTCTCTCTCTCTGTTATATCTCCCTCTTGTACTCTTCTCTCCCTCGTCCATCTCTCTGTATATTTCTCTCTCTGGAACATGTTGTGTTAGACCTACCTAGCCTCCCTGTTCTCGTAGTGCGGGTGCGCGACTATGGGCCGGCGCGCGACCAGCATGACGGCGGCCAGGATGGGCATGGAGCCCGCGAAGGCGGCCCGGGCTCCGGTCTCTTTGGAGATCAATACTGACACTTCACTACTTAGGGCGATAGTCGCTATAGGCGACACACAAGGATAGGATGGGAGAGAGAAGCCAGGCGAATCGAGTAATACGACATCTCACTGTCTCTTTCTCTCCCCGCACTGTCTCTTTGTCTCCCCACTCGGTCTCTTTCTCTCCTATCTCTGTCTCTTTCTCTCCTATCACTGTCTGTTTCTCTCCTACCTCTGTCACTTTCACATCTATCTCTGTCTCTTTCTCTCCTATCTCTGTTTCTTTCTAATCTATCTTTGTCTGTTTCTCTCCCCAGTCTCTTTCTCTCCTATCTCTGTCTCTTTCTCTCCTATCACTGTCTCTTTCTCTCCTATCACTGTCTCTTTCCCTCGCCCACTCGGTCTCTCTCTCTCCTATGACTGTCTCTCTCTCTGTTATATCTCCCTCTTGTACTCTTCTCTCCCTCGTCCATCTCTCTGTATATTTCTCTCTCTGGAACATGTTGTGTTAGACCTACCTAGCCTCCCTGTTCTCGTAGTGCGGGTGCGCGACTATGGGCCGGCGCGCGACCAGCATGACGGCGGCCAGGATGGGCATGGAGCCCGCGAAGGCGGCCCGGGCTCCGGTCTCTTTGGAGATCCAGTGTAGGAGCTCCTCCTGCGAGAAGTCGCTGAATTCACCTGAAAAGGGCCGTGCTTGTTTAACAATGTTTATTACGGGCTTTTATTTGGGCGTTTTCACAAACCGTTGTTGAAATCACCTAGTTATTTAATTCAGACAAGTTTGGGCTTGTTCTACTCAGGATTATAAGCTCTTTCGGTTGTAATAGAAGAAAATAAATGTCCCAAAATGTTTTCCCCATTACGATACCGTTTTTTCATTGATGTTCAAAGGCGGTAGCGTAATGGAAGGAATGAAAACTGTATGAAAAATATGGGACATATTTTTTCTCCTAACAAAATCGAAACTTAACCAAATTAAACAACAAGGTGATTTCAACAACGGCTTATGAAAACGCCCATTTATTTACGCCCGATATTTTATCAGTAATCAAATTTTGTGAGTGTTTATGTTTACGACGAAACATGTAAATAGGTATACAGGGTGGAAAAAGATTTTGGGTCAGTGAGGGCAGCTATCAGATCCCGTGTAACTACGTGAAAATGGTCTGAGAAGACCTTCCCGCGATTTTCAATTAAAGAAGATTAGCGTTTTCAGATTTTGGAAAAAGTATACAGGGTGCGAGGAAATGGTCATTTTTAACAATCTTTTTTTTTGATGCCAATCGATCCTGTTTCTATTCAGGATGAAAAGCTTGTATGGGACCAAAAAAAATTTTTCGGCTAGAAAAACCGCAAATCGGGATTTAAAATTCGCATACAAATTGTATGAAAATTAAAATTATTTTTTCACGCTTAGTTTTTATACGTCTATCGATTCCATTCCTATCCAGTACCAATAGTTTCCTAGGGGTCAACTTACGGCAACAATAAAAAAAACTGTTTTCATACATTGACTATGGGAAAAAAGTGAAAATTAATTACATTATCTGTGACGCTAATTAATGTTGCTAATGATTTCATACAGTATTATTATTATCATTTAGCATAGGACGACTAATTATCGTGACAGATAAAGTAATTAAAGTTTAACTTTTTTTCCATAGTTTTTTTTTTTTTTTTTTTATACCATGTCGGTGGCAAACAAGCATACGGCCCGCCTGATGGAAAGCAGTCACCGTAGCCTATGGGCGCCTGCAACCTCAGGGTGTCACATGCGCGTTGCTGACCCAATAAAAATAACGTTGGCACAACAAAGTGGCTCCACTCCACCTGATCGTAAGTGAAAAGTAGAGCCCAAATCGCGGCGGCAACGAACAGGAGACAATCAGTAACCTGTTAGTTGCCACCGCCTTGCTGGCCCGCTAGATGCTGGTAAATACACCGGCTGACCCCGAAACACGGCAAACACGAAGGTAAGTCATTTCACGGGCGTTTACCCCGAATGTACGGTGGTAGCCAACCAGGCGGGTACTAGTAAAAATACCCTACCACCGGCTGAGAAGCTGGATACTCAGTATTTCCCTTAGCCTCGACTCCTACGACACCCACGGGAAGAGAGGGGCGGTGATATTTGTATTCTTACTCCGTCAGCGCACGGATAGTACAAGTATGAAAACGGTTTTCTTGAAATTTTGGATTTTTTGCACATTGCCATAAGTTGACCCGTAGGAAACTATTGGTACTGAATAGGAATGGAATCGATAGGCATAAAAAAATAAGGCAGAAAAATAATTTTTAATTTTCATACAATTTGTATGAGAATTTAAAATCTCGATTTGTGGCTTTTCTAGCCGAAAATTTTTTTTTGGTCCCATACAAGCTTTTGATCCTGAACAGAAACAGGATCGATTGGCATAAAAATGACCACTGACCCAAAATCTTTTTCCACCCTGTATGTTAACGACTAAATATGTAAATAGGTAATAAATAAATACATAGATAAGCATGTTAGAATAGGGTACCTACAATAGTTGTAAGTGTAATAGGTATAAGTATGTTTTTTCACATGTAATAGGTATAAGTATATTTTCACAAATTCATTAGGAGGTAAATGCCCATAATCGCCACGCTGGGCAAGCGGATTGGCGATCGCAGTAATGTGTCTAATATGGTGACGCTGCTGCCCATCATCAAACTTTTATCAAATAGTGGTCAGTGACACTTCAATCCCTTAGTCGACTCTTACGACACCCGCAGGAGGAGTTGGGGTGGTGACAAATGTATTCTTACTGCCGTCACCACACGGCAAAGTTTTGTTTTTCCGCAGTGTTTGAAGACGAAAGTCTTTGATCAGTGTGTGTTGCCAGTGATGACATACGGTACTGAAACGTGGCCGCTTACAATGGGCCTCATAAGAAGGCTCAAAGTCACCCAAAGGGCAATGGAGAGGGCTGTGCTAGGAGTCTCTCTGCGTGATCGAATTAAAAAACCGGCAAAGTGCGAGTCGGACTCGCGCGCGAAGGGTTCCGTACCATTATCAATTTATTATTAAAAAAATACAGTTAAATCAGCCTACCTCAAAAACTATAGGAGATAATTTAATCAAACCAAAAATCGTTGATAGAGTTTATTAATTTGCATAACATACATTTTTTTTAGAATTTTATGTCGCGTAGTTTAAAAAATAGAGGGGGGGGGACACATTTTCAGACTTTGAGAGCTGATATCTCGAAAACGATTTGCTTAAATAAAAATAAGATTTATAAGCCTTCATATCATTTTCAAAGACCTTTCTATTAATACCCCACACGCTTATATACAACTAAAAAAAATTTTTTATCCCTCAGTTACGTGTATGGAGGGCCCCCACCCCAATGGTTTTTTTTACAATTTAGTATCATAATCTTGTAGCGGTTCATACAACACATATCCTTACCAAATTTCGTTACTGTAGCATTTATAGTTTCCGAAAAAATCGGCTGTGACAGACGGACAGACGGACAGACGGACAGACGGACATGACGAATCTATAAGGGTTCCGTTTTTGCCATTTTGGCTACGGAACCCTAAAAATGAGACCATCCGCAGCAGAACCAAAGTAAGCGAAATAGCTCTCCGAATCGCTAAACTGAAGTGGCAGTGGGCGGGGCACATTGCGCGTAGAACCGATGGCCGTTGGGGCGGGAAGGTTCTTGAGTGGCGGCCACGTACCGGAAGGCGTAGCGTGGGTAGGCCCCCCACAAGGTGGACTGATGACCTGGTGAAGGTCGCAGGAGTCCGCTGGATGCGGGTGGCGCAGGACCGGTCATTGTGGCAATCTTTGGGAGAGGCCTATGTTCAGCAGTGGACGTCTTTCGGCTGATGTGATGATGATGATGATGATATTTTCACATATAATAGGTTAAGTTGTGTAAATAAAGATAAAATAGTTATGTGTTTTAATATAGATACAAAGGGGCGAACCCGGCCCTAAGTTAGAATAGGCTAGAATGCCTACCTAGAAAGACCTATAAGATTCCAATAGGGGAAAGTTACACGCTTATCGCTTGAATAGGATTCTAATAAGATATTAGGAAAATAACACTTTAGAATACCTAGGACATGAAAATATTATGAATAATGTTTAATTCGATAAATAAAAAGATCGCTAAGGGCTAAGGAGGAACGCGGGTCGCGGGGGACGCGACCGCCGACCAAATCATATAAAAGGCGAGCGCGCGCGCTCGCGAATCAGTGCCGCATCAGAGTCAGCCAGGACATCGACATCATGCTGATCTGCGAGACGATGCTCAAGGCATCCTCGCTGTTCCGCATCGGAGGGTACAACGTGTACCGAACACACGAGCAGGTAGCGGATGGCCGTCCTTACAGGGGACTGGCCATCCTAGTGAAGAGGACCATCGTCCACCAACTGGTGGACCCGCCGCAGCACCTTTCAGCTATGTCTGCCCTCGGGGTAGACATAAGCCTCACGAAACACCACTTACGCCTGTATTCTATTTACAGGCCCTGTGGATACTGTCGCATTGCCGACATGCGCAGCGACCTGACGCAGCTCCTGGTCGACTCCCCCGTGCCGACCATCCTGGCCGGGGACTTCAACGCCGAGCACCCGGCCTGGAACTCGTCAGCCGAGTCCCAGGCCGGCACGCGCATCTACCAGCTCGTGGACGAGCTGGACCTCGTAGTGGGTGGGGCCCTCTTAGACGTGTGCGCCGATCCAAAAATGATCGGCGGCGGCGTTTGCCGAAAAGTCGGCGGCGGCGGCGTGATTTCGGCGTGAAATCGGCGTCAAGGTCACATGAATAAAAAAGCGGAATTCGATAGTATAATTTGTCATAAAGGCAGCTCAATAGACGTATATCCAAGCCCTTGCGACATGACGTGCGTCTCTTTAATACTAACCGTGTTAAAGAGACAATCGAGCGAAACCAAGGCTCCAAAGTGTTCGCAAAGGACAAGTCTATTGGGCAAAGCCAGCTGACAAAGCTGAAACGGGGAGATGGCAGCATAGCGTCAACAAAAGCAGAGGTTTTAGGTGAGATCGAGAGGTTCTAGTTATATACTTCGGTCGCAATGCCCGTTGACAGTTTGGTAGGAGATCCAAGAGCCAAGCTGTCCCGACACTACACCGAGGATATCCCGGACATCAGTCTGTACGAGATTAGGATGGCCCTGAAGCAGCTTAACAACAAGGCGCCGGGCGATGACGGAATCACTTCAGAGCTTCCGAGAGCGGGTGGAACACCGGTTCTTAAAGTCCTCCAGAAGCTATTTAATTCCGTCTTGTCTGAGGGCAAAACGCCTGAAGCATGGAACAGAGGCGAGGTGGTGCTGTTCTTCAAAAAAGGTGATAACAGCCTTTTGAAGAACTACAGACCCATCACGCTTCTGAGTCATGTTTATAAACTGTTTTCAAGGGTCATCACGAACCGTCTCGAATGCAGACTTGATGACTTCCAGCGTCCCGAACAAGCTGGATTCCGGAAAGGCTATAGTACCATAGACCACATACATACGCTGCGACAAATTATACAGAAGACCGAGAAGTATAACTTGCCATTATGCTTAGCGTTTGTGGACTATGAAAAAGCCTTTGATTCGGTAGAAATATGGGCAGTGCTTGAGAGTCTTCAGCGATGCCACATTGACTATCGGTACATCGAAGTGTTGAAGTGTTTGTATAGCAACGCCACAATGTCAGTCCGAGTACAGAAGCAGACTACGAAGGCTATTCCGTTGCGAAGAGGCGTAAGGCAGAGAGATGTTATATCTCCGAAACTGCTTACTGCCGCAATGGAAAATGCCTTTAAGCTCCTGGAATGGCAAGGACTTGGCATCAATGTGAACGGCGAAAACATCGCTCACCTTCGGTTTGCCGACGATATCGTAGTCATGGCAGAGTCGACGGAGGAACTCAGCAAAATGCTCGATGACCTTAACCGAGTTTCTCAACGGGTGGGCTTGAAAATGAACATGGATAAGACGAAAGTTATGTCAAATGCCAATGTTGTGCCCACCCCGGTTTCTGTTAAAAACTCGGTACTCGAAGTTGTCGACTCGTACATCAACCTAGGACAAGTAGTCCAATTAGGTAGGTCCAACTTCGAGAAAGAGGCCAACCGCCGAATCCAAATCGGTTGGGCAGCGTTCGGGAAACTACGAGATGTCTTTTCGTCCGACATACTTCAGTGCCTTAAGATGAAAGTCTCAATCAATGTGTGTTCCCAGTGATGACTTACGGCCATCGGCCTCATCTCTAAACTCAGAGTCGCTCAAAGAGCTATGGAGAGGGCTATGCTCGGAGTTTCTCTGCGTCATCGAATCAGAAATGAGGAGATCCGTAGGCGAACTAAAGTTACTGACATAGCCCTCCGGATTAGTAAGCTGAAGTGGCAATGGGCAGGCCACATTGCACGCAGAGCAGATGGTCGATGGGGTCGAAAAGTGCGCGAGTGGAGATCACGGCTAGGCAAACGCAGCGTAGGACGTCCACCCACAAGATGGACAGACGACCTTATGGAGGTCGCCGGGACACGCTGGATGCAGGTCGCATCTAACCGGTACATGTGGAAGTCCAGAGGGGAGGCCTATGTTCAGCAGTGGACGTCTTATGGCTGAGATGAATATGATGATGATTTGTCATGGTTTAAATAAATACAATAGGTATAAATGTTCATCAAACACCACCACTGACCACCTTATCCAACATCTGATCAGTACATATCAGTTTTCTCTTCCCACCATGTTGTAACATAATATTTTCAACGGTAAATGGGTTTGAACTAGCCCTATTCACATTAAGTCTACCAAATCCCCTATCATAGCATGCCATAAGGATAAATAGGGCGCAGCCCACGTCCATTGGATTCCACCTATCTTTACCAGGTGATCGGTCCATTATATTGGGAGGCATCCAACGTTGCGTCAACCAGTATACATATGCTTGCCGCTAAGAAATCACTTGCCCCACCGGTAGTTTTGCGAGTAATATATGTCCAGACCACTGCCACTTCAGTTCATCGATTTTTTTGAGCTATGTTGGTGCTTCTAGTTCTTCTGGGGCTCTCAACTAGGGTTTGCAACATCCGTCGATTTTCAGGATTCGGACAATTCGGATATTGAAAATCAGCAGATCAGGATTATTCCGGGTACTTCGGATAATACGGATCCATTGCAAATACATGAATGTTTTTTCTCAGACTTGTTTTAATTTCATTAAGTTTTTGGCCTCTGATACAATTACGCTTCCCAGACCTGGAGCGTCCCACAGAGGCGCTGCCAGAGCCTAGCGCTCCCATGCTACACAATGGTTTAGTGTGAAACTCTGTGGCCCTCCGATTCGTTTCGATCCCTTGCGAAAGTCGAAATCTGAATTCCACTTAGGGCTGCACAGAGGCGCGCCAGCTCGCCTCACTCGTACTAATTGGGTGGTTATCCATGGTTTTAGCCCATATAACTTTATAATCGGCAAACCGAAGTTGATGACAAGCCCATCCCATTCCAGTCCAAAATCTTGAAAACATCCTCCAAAGCAACAGTAAACAGTTTTGGAGACAAGACATTTCCCAGTCTTAATCGTCGCTGTAATGGTCCAGACCGGACCGTTTCAAATACCGGTCTTTAAGACGAACTAGGGGGCTAGGCTACCACGATCTCCTAATGCGATTCAGTTTAGGACCTAAACTGAATCGCGATTTGTCAGTTGCATAGAATAACTGTCAAAAATTGGCTAGCCGAACCTAAACTGAATTGCATTCTCCTCTTAGGTCATGGTAACCCCCCTGGGCACTACAATATAAAAACCAGTAGTATACCTATTTGGCTTGCTGGTTCTACTGTTTGTTAGTTGGTTGTTCTTTGGATACATAGCCCGCAAACCTGGAGAAGACCTCCAAAAACGTATCGTCACAAGAAAGATTGTGAAGAAAAGGTCGAGAGGAAGGAGCCCCATGCGCTGGAGAGACCAGATCCACACCTCATTCAACTTTCGGGTTGCTGAAGCGATCCACGCTGCGGAAAATTGGAATGGTTGGTGGATCGTGAAAGAAAAATTGATGAGTTAATAAGTCACAACCCCCAGAATTGGGTTATCGACGCAAGGAGGAGTAGTCTACTTGCTACCGCTGAAGATACTGTAGTACAACCCAGGTCTCGATCTCGATCAATCAAATGCTTCATGGACCACGAACACGAACGCTAGCCTGAGGGGCAAGTTATACCTCTCGGTCTTCTGTATATCCTGACGTTGCTTGTGTATGTGATTTACGGTGCTAAAGCTTTTCTAGAAACCGAAACCGGCTTGTTCAGGAGGCAGAAATTGTCGAGCCTAAGACCCTACGTGTAATGAGTGATAACACTCGAAAGCAACTAATAGATTGACAGTAAATTCCCTACATAAGAGCATTATATAAATACATAAAGCAAATACGAAGCTTAGTGCGTAGTATTTAGCCCATAAGAAATAACTCTGTGATTCAGTCAAGGCCACGCCGATTTCACGCCGACCATTAGTCGGCGGCGGCGGCGTGGCAAAAAAGGTCGGCGGCGGCGTGACGCCGGCGCGGCGCACACGTCTAGGCCCTCTACCCCACCCACTACAGCGATCATGTCATTGGTAACAGTATCCCTAGAGGTACTAATATTGATTTCGCAGTTTCTCGAGGGGTCGACTCTGTCATGCGACACGAGGTATTCGACGACCTCACATCAGACCACCGACCAGTGCTGCTGTCTATCGACGACCTACCGACATCGAGACTCACCAGAGGACCGGGACGCCGCTACAACTGGCAGGCTTTCTCAGAAGCCTTGGTAATTACTCCCCGCACAGGTCCCATCTCAACAGCCGCAGACGTAGAGGAGGCAACAGCCGCAATCACCGGGCACATCAGGGCGGCCCTCGACACAGCCGCAGAGACGATCCCGCACACCGACCGCCGCAAACCTCTCCCAAGGCCAATTCAGGCGCTTTTGGAGAAAAAGCGATGGTATAGACGGCAGTGGCAAAGGCTTAGAGCTCAGTCCCTCAAGACTGAGCTCAACCGCCTTGAGCGACTGCTTAGGGAAAAGCTCAGAGAGCACCGCGCTGAAAGCTGGGAAGCGCATATTGATGACGTTTCTGATCATGTTCCCTCTATCCACAGATTATGCAGAGCACTCACCAACACCGCCGAGCCGGCGCGGCCGCTACGGGACGCCAATGGGCACTTGCAATATGCTGCCCGAGACCGAGCAGAGTTACTCTCTCTCTGTCTCGAGCAGCAATTCAAACCCAATCCAGACACCAACCAACAGCACACCACGGACATCGAAGAGCGCGTTCGAGAATATCTCAGCGTGCCCTTACTGCCGCACGATGATCCAATTTTCTTCTCTCCTTCGCAGGTCCAGCAGACGATCAAGCATCACTGCAACCCCAGAAAGGCGCCCGGCCCCGATCTGATCCCAAACATGGCTCTCCGCCAACTGCCGCTAAACACTTTAGCGGCAGTGGCGCGCCTGTTCAATGGGATCATGCGATCGGGGCATTTCGTTCGAATCTGTCATTACTAAAGTTGCCGATTTCTAAGAATTAACTTTTGACAGTTTATAAATGATTTATCTATATGACGTTAAGACTATCGGAAATGTGAATCTTATCGTATTAATAAGGATTAATCATTAAATGTCAAAAGTTCATTCTTAGAAATCGGCAACTATAGCCTAGATGACCGCATAGCGCGATAAAATATATAAAAATCAACGAAATATCACGCGATCGTATGGTCATGTGACTTTTCGTTCGTATCTGTCATTTTAGTACATTTATCGTTATCACTCCTATGCGATTGTTGAATAGCATCTCGGTTAGACCTGCTGGAATCTGTCGACGTGACATTAGTAGGTGGAGATTGGGGGTTCTGGCCCATTACACGAGAACTCAAAAATATGTCAGAACTTATTATCACCGCATAAAATTCAACATGAATCGACATCTGATATTTTAAAATACACAAACAGCACAATGGGTCGATAACCCTAATCAGATTTTAAAACATACTTACTAGTTGTCATTTTGACATGATTCTAGTTTTAGATTCCAAATTGGGTATGTATGACTCTGATATCAGCCTTCAAAACAACCTAGATCCAGAACTGATTTTGCAGCTTTACTCTTTTGACGGATATATTTGACATCGGGAAGTCTTTTTCCTTTGTTTTAAACGCTCAGCTATATTTTAACATATTGGCTACTCTCTCAAATCGGAGATCATCTAATTTAATATGACGTTGTAATATAAGTTTAAACCGTCAACTGCTTTTGCTAATTTGATCTGACGCCAGAGTCATACCTTTACTTGTATAAGCCAATGCTATATAAACATCTACCTTCATTGAATAACTTTTTATTTATTTGTAAAAACATCTTAAAAATAGAATTTTAAATCTTGCTCAATACAGATGTTTAATGGCATAGCTTAAATTACTCGAATGTATACCATTTTTGAGGTTGGTTTTGGGCACGACATATATTATAGCCTTTTCATTATGTTGCAAATTACTCATTAAAATCTTTACTACAAGGCTTTACCATCATTTACGGCAATACAACGCTATATGACGATTAAATAATGATCGTATAATAATAATTGTGTTTCATAGCTCTTGGGAGTTAAATACAGTTATGTAGAAGGCATGAGGTAGTTTTCGAGCACATTTCAACATTAAATCACGGCTTGCTTATAGTAAAGCGACAACAAGTCTTATGTTTTAGTATTTAGTATTAAGTATATAAGCGATCTTACTCGGCATGCTTGGTTTTAAAGTATTATTGAAAACTTTAGGGCAGATATTAACATTTATAATCTTATAGGGAGTCTCAAGCATCCATTAGTTACGATAACTGCTTACCATCTAGCGTATCGTAAGCTATAATATACAACTGAAGTGACATTTAGGAAAGAAATGAATTATTTCTGATAATGTTTGGCTTATTTTGTTTTTTTATAAGTTCCAAAATAAATTGTATCAGTATTTGACTTGACCAGCGAACGAGTAATATTGTATTTAATTTCTACAAATTCAGCTTTGGACTAGATACGCAAGTTAATTACTAATCTGAACGAGTAGAAATTAGAATATTTCTTTATTATATTATTGTAATAACAAGTATGTATGTCGTCGTGTATTATCATTATTCACCCGATCCGGGATAGTGCGAAAAAAAAGAAAAAATTAAAAAAAAACTTTAAAAAATAAAATATAAAAAAAAATGTTTGTAAAAATATTTCGACCACACGGGATTTTTATACACGATTCTGTTCACGAAACACCGGTACGAAATATTTTCTTTCTTTACTATATAAATCACATTTTTTTCATTCAGCTGCGAATTAGCAAAAATTATTTTACCTAAATTAACTTTTGCTATTGAGTAGTACGATAATATATGTACTTAGCATATAGGGAGGGCCGACCAGGATGGCCTGGTCGGCCCTCAACCCGGGTGCACCCTTGCCAGATAGGCCGGACTCGCAGCGTTTGTGGGACAGCGTAGGAGTGAAACGGGTGTATGTGCGTATTTTGCAGGACGCAGTGGGGGTGGATAAAGCTAGGCTTAATGCCGTGGCGAAGCCTGAGTCGGGGGCGTGGCTTCATGCTCTTCCATCTCCACATTTTGGCACCCTCCTTGACAACGACTCTGTGCGTGTGGCGGTGGCTCTTCGCTTGGGATGTGATGTCTGTCAGCCCCATTTATGCATTTGCGGCACCATGGTGGAGAGCAACGGCCATCACGCGCTTAGTTGTTGTCGGTGTGCAGGGAGATTCCCACGCCATCATGCCCTTAACGACATCGTTCGGAGGGCGCTGGTCTCGGCAAATATCCCGTGTCTCCTAGAACCTCCCGGCCTTAATCGCTCAGATGGCAAAAGGCCTGACGGGCTTACTCTCATCCCGTGGGAGAAAGGTAGATGTCTGTTGTGGGATGCCACGTGCGTCAGCACCTTTGCGGCGTCTCATCTAAGCCGAACAATACGCTCTGCGGGCGCGGCGGCCGAGCTGGCTGCGGTTCGCAAGCGGGAAAAATATGCGGTGTTGGCAAACTATTTGTTTGTCCCGCTCGCGGTGGAGACTATGGGGTGTTGGTGTGCCGAGGCCAAGGACTTTATTAGGGCGGTGGGTCGGCGCTTGCGGGAGAGAGGTTTAGACCCACGCTCCGGCTTCTTCTTGATGCAAAGGTTGTCCATCGCGGTACAGCGAGGCAACGCGGCTAGTGTGATGGGCACCTTTGCATCGGAAAGATCGCGGGTCGAGTAACGCGGGGTCGTTTTAGGTATTATTTTTATGTTTGAGTGTGTTTATGTAATTTTTATGTATTTATGTGTGTGTAAATTTAGGTTTAGAATTCATGTAATTTTGATTATTTTATTTCTTTAGTGTTTAAGGTGTATTGTTTCACTGCTCCTTGTAGCCATGTTTATATATTAAAAAAAATATATACTTAGCATATAAGTGGTTTTGTTTCCCATATTTAGTATTACTATTATTTTTCGCCTTATAGCATAACTATGTAGACAAACACCTACAAATAAATTTTGTATGGACGTCATTGTGCGTATTTTCCACCAATTTGTGACATTGTTATGCTATGGCAATTTTAGAGTATAATTTCGCAGCGTGTTCAGATTTCAGTATTTTTCACTAGAAGTATTATTCGAACTGTTCTTTTTAAAAGTGAATAGGACACGCTGTTTGTAGAATAATGTAACTTTAAATGTATTATTAATTGATAAACGATTAAAGTTAATCTTAATCCATGTCAGTGTTTTATTTTTGGTATTTAACCCTTTGAATGCACAGGGTATTTCTCAAAGCGTAAACGGACATCTCATTCATCTGGTCATGTTTTTTTTTGATGTGGCTGCTTCTTTTGGTACCATTTTCGGTCGTCAGATACAGCACCTGTTTCTCTATAAGACAACCAAAACCAAACTCAAATCATTCAGCCACTCCCAAAAAAACGTGACCAGATGTCAGTTTATTATACGCTCAGATAAATGCCATAAAGCGGTCGTGTGTTGCCTAGCCAGCAGCCACTAAAGTGGTCATCAAATTATAAATATTAGATGTCATATACCAAAGAAAAACGACCAAGATCACCTATGTCCGAGGTGGGGATCGAACCCACGTACTCAGCTTTCGTGGCTGATGCCTGTACCCCTCGGCCACTCGGTCGGTAATATTTAGTTAATAAATAATTTGATTTGTGTTTTCACAATATGGTCATCAAATGTCAAAGAAGCTGTCATGCTGACGGATGAGGTTTATTTTATTTGTTCATTAGTAGACATTGGCGTGTAAGTCACATTTTGATGCAAGAGGGAAGATGTTTAACCCTTAATTGCATGACCTTGACAAAGATTTATTCAAATTTGAATTCTGACATGTTGTCAATAGAGTCGAGAATAAATGATGGATATCATCACTATGCATTTAAGGGTTAAAAAGTTAAAGGTGAGCCTCATCTGTGGATGACTGGTTTAAAATTCGCTAAAACTCAGTCAATGTCGTTGTGATGAATTAATTCGACAAATTTTGATTTTCTCGCTTTGCCTCGGACGACCCAACCCGACGTCGTCTGGCAAACTTAACACTGCTCTAATGACATTGACATACATAACAGCTTTTAACCTTTAACCCTTTGACCGCCACAGTTGGTCATAGACGACTCCGGAAAATCGCAACTACGGCGCCAATGATGGCACTGGCCGACAGCTACGGCAATACAGTAGGAACTTACGCGGGACGCCGTAAAGTTCAATTTCGCTTAAATAATCGCGTACGCGTGGCCAGGGCCGGATTTAAGGGGGGACAACCGGGGCTACAGCCCCGGGGCCTCCACAAAAGAGGGCCCCCCACAATAAGGATTTCGAAAAAAAAAATCAAATTCTAACTAGTAAACACTACAACTTTTTTTTGAGTAGGTACTGAAACTGATCTATTCCGGGAACTAGATTTCAGCGAAATCATCAACGATTTTTCTTCGCCAGCCTACTTCGCCAGCTCCTACAAGATGCGGCACGCGGTCGCCAAGATCCAGCCGACTCTCGACGCCCTCCCTGACTGGCTCTCCAAGTGGAGACTTTCAGTCAACGTGGGTAAAACTCAGACTCTCATTACTGGTAGTAAACGGACCCTACCAGATCCTCCTTCCCTTCTAGGTCAGCCACTGTCATGGGCACCCACAGTGAAATACCTGGGGGTGACCATCGACAGGAGGCTGCGCATGGGGCCACACGTTGCCGAGACCGTCCAACGAGCGAACGTGGCTCGCTTCAAACTCCGGCCACTATTTTGCAGCAAGCTGCCTCTGCGAACCAAACTTGGGCTTTACAAAGCCTACGTTCGGTCTCGCCTAACTTATGCCGCACCTGCATGGTATTCTTTCTGTTCCAGATCCACTAAGAAGAAGCTTTGGACTGTGGAGTCCAAAGCGCTACGCACCATAGTCGCAGCCCCGCGCTATGTGCGCAATGCCTCTATCGAGCAGGGCCTGAAGTGGCGCAAACTGGACAAGTTTGTCGAGAGGCTCGCACGGGTCATGTATGACCGTGCGGACAACTCGGTCCACAAACATCTCCAGGGCATTGCGCCCCATTATGTCAGGCCACCTGACTTCAACGCTCGGGATCTCCCCCGAGCGTTGCTCCACCAGCCGCCAGACGACTGACACCAGCAGCTCTCTCTCTCGACCCAGCGGGGCCCTGCCCGGGTGCCCCCGCTGGGTCACCATTTTCTCTCCTCTCTAGCAGCAGACTCTCAACGACGAGCCAGCTCTGCCACTAGCGACGCGCCGACAGCCGCGCATCGAGCATCGAGCACCAGCCTCTCTCTCTCCATCTGTCTTCCTTTTCAGATCTCTCTCAGATCGAACTTTGCCTTGCCTTAACTTGCCTTTACCGCATCATCATCACCAAAATCATTTTTCTCTCTCGCCATGCCCATGGCAAATCTTCCTTCAACAGCCTCTCAACACCGTCCCCAAATGACGGTGCAATGACCGTCCCACCCTTGTGGGATGCGACCCGGCCACAGCTGCAGTAGCGGAAACGCGGGAGCAGCCACACATACTCCAGGAGGAGTATCGTTTGTATATTCAGTTCAGTTCGCGAATCAGTATCAAGCAAGCAGCGAAGCAGTAAACACAAATAGGAAGAAAAGAAGAGATCCTCCTCCGCCCTCAGCAAGTACAAGAAGAATCCTGGTTGTTTCTCTACCTCACCGCATTCCCGCTATACCTATAGTACACGTATACAGTCCATTGAAATCAATCTCCACGAAAGTGGTTTAGGCATAAATTCCAAGGGCTGGTACTCTAACTTGAGCCATTTCGGCGGCCATTTTGATGGTGAATTCGTGCTCTATTCTGGGCACAACACCAAATTGTTAATTGATGGTACTCTTTCTCACCTATGTGAGCCAGACGCTTAAATCCTGACATTGAACAACTCACTTATGTGAGCCATTTCAGCGCCCATGTTGATGCTAAAGTCAATGCTCCATTCGGAACACATCACTCAGAATTAGGGCAACTATTTATTTATGGAGTCTGGCCCCCTGATATTGATCATCTCACCCATGTGACTAAACGCTGGAATCCTGATTTTGATCACCTTACCTGAGTAGGCTAGGAGCTGGAATCCTGACATTAAAGAACTCACCTATGTGAGCCCTTTCAGCGACCATTGACGGTGCATTATTCAGGGCACAACACCCATAATTGTGGCTTGCAGGGCTCGGATACCGGTTTTTACTACATATAAAAGAACTGTTCGAATTTCGTTCTTTTTTGTTCTTCGGTATAACCATTCTTTGTCAATGGATATTAGAAAAATATTAGGCTATTTCGAGGTTTTCGAAAAAAAACCGGTTCCGAGCCTTGGTGGCTTGATCAACTCATCTACGTGAAATAAACGTTGGAATCCGGATTTTGATCACCTCACGAAGACGCTGGAATCCTGACATTAATCAAATCACTATTTGGCCATGTTGATGCTGAGTTGATGCTGTTATTTTGGAAACAACACAGTATAGGTAGCAAGTTTTTTTTGTGTTGGCACCCTGCCAGTGACCATCTCACCTATGTGAGCCAGACGCTCAAATCCTGACATTGATCAACTCACCTATGTAAGCTAGGAGCTGGAATCCTGACTATGATCGACTATATATGTAAGCTAGACCGTGGAATCCTGACATTGATAAACTCACCCATGTGACTCATTTCAGCAGCCATATTAACGCAGAGCCGGTGGGCTAACGTGGCACAGCAGACTACCCAATATAGGGGCAGGTATTTCTTTATTCAGGCTGGCATCCTGACTTTAATCAACACATTATGTGAACTAAACGCAGGCATCCTGATTTTAATCACCTTACCTATGTAAGCAAGATGCTGGAATCCTGACATTGGCCAACTCACTTTTCAGGCTGGCACCCTGACTTTATTATGTAAACTAAACGCTGGCATCCTGATTTTAATCACCTTACCTACGTAAGCAAGACGCTGGAATCCTGACATTGGCCAACTCACCTATGTGACTCATTTCGGCGGCCATGTTTACGCTGAGCCGGTGGGCTAACGTGGCACAGCAGACTACCCAAAATAGGGGCAGGTATTTCTTCATGGACGGTGGTACCCTGGTAAAGAAAGATAATATATTACAATACGTCATTGAAAAAGTTGTGCTATTTATATTTTTAAAAGGATCACAGTGTTTTAACTGGCGGTGTGGTGACGGCAGTAAGAATACATTTGTCACCACCCTAACTCCTGCGGGTGTCGTAAGAGTCGACTAAGGGATTGAAGTGTCACCATTATTTGATAAAAGATTGATGATGAACAGCAGCGTCATCATAGTGGACACATTACTGCGATCGCCAATCCGCTTACCCAGCGTGGCGATTATGGGCATTTACCTCCTAATGCGTATAGCATAGTTAATAGGAAAGGCCTACGTCCTGCAGTGGACTATCATAGGCTGATGCATGCACAGTGTTTTAATACCTAATAATTGGCACAACTTTTCGATCGACACTAATTTGTCCCGTAACGCAGGTGACAATTTCATCAAATTTGCTAGACAAATGCTTATAAATTGTACATGCGTTAGGCCCCACACGAGTTAACATCGATACATTTAGTTTCCAATGGTTTTTCGTTGTAAATATGTTTATTGTATTAGTTGACGTACATTTGTAAGTTCATGAAAAATAACGCAGGGGACAGAAAAAATATCGCATATATTTTATCTAAATACATATCATAAGTACGTACTTAAAAATGGGTTCAGAAGCCATAGCGAACAGAACTCAGCCAGATAATATAATATCCCTGAAACTTACTTGAAGTTAGCGTTGACAGCCAGCGCGCTAACGACACACAACTGCATACCCGGTAACAATAACAGCCGCATAACTAATCAAAAACTCATCTCAGCCACATATCGTCAGTTGACAAGCAAAAGTCACTAAGTAACAAATACCTACTTGAAATAAAGCTCTTGTCTCAGTTCTGATTTAATACTGACATAAGAGGTTGCTAAGAGTAGTGACAGTTTTTATAGTGAGTTTTACTTGTCAGCCGACGATATTATAATCTCTAACACTTACTTGCGATTAGCGTTGACAGCCAGCGCGCTAACAACACACAACTGCATGCCCAGTAACATCTTCAGCCGCATATATAGCCCTGCCAGTATCGCGGACACAACTCAGCCACATAGTATAATATATCTAACACTTACTTCTAGCGTTGACAGCCAGCGCGCTAACAATACACAACTGCATGCCCAGCAACATCTTCAGCCGCATAACTAACCCCGCTAGTATCACGAACACAACTCAGCCACATGATATAATATATCTAACACTTACTTGCGATTAGCGTTAACAGCCAGCGCGCTAACAACACATAACTGCATGCCCAGCAACAGCTTCAGCGGCATAACTAACCCCGCTAGTATCACGAACACAACTCAGCCACATGGTATAATATATCTAACTCTTACTTGCGATTAGCGTTGACAGCCAGCGCGCTAACAACACACAACTGCATGCCCAGCAACATCTTCAGCCGCATAACTAGCCCCGCTAGTATCGCGAACACGCATAACTGAGCCACGTGGTATACTACCGCCGGTTCTATTCTCAGCCGCTTTATATAACGCACTGTGGCGTCAGCTACTTCTGTGTCTATTACGTCCTGAAATGGAAGAAGTACATTTTTATTTGCGTTTAATAACTAAAATTATAGGTTACTTTTCGTCGCAATTGCAAAAAAATTGTACATAGACACAAACACATACATACAGTTAAATTTTGACAGTGAAAAAAGCGGCAACTTTTAAATAAGACGACTGTTTCTACTGCTAAAGGTTGATCAACAGAGCACACACTATAATAAATTAAAATTAATATGACTAACTTTCGTAACACAATTGGCTATGTAAAGTTTTATGAAGGTACGAATATTATATCTTTCCCTGATAGCCTTCGTCTTAAGGTTCAAGAAAATACGGCTCTTTTTTATGTACTATATTTATTTATTTAAACTTTATTGCACTAAATAGGAGTACAAAAGGCGGACTTAATGCCATAAGGCATTCTCTACCAGTCAACCATTGGGACAAACAGAAAGATAAAGTTGGTGCAGGGTCGTAAAGTAAGAAAACAAAAAAAACCACTAAAATCACTAAACAGCAATAAACATACACAATACAATACAATACTATACTTTGTTAACAATCTTTTTTTAAGTGAGTGAGATGACATTTGTGCATTTTTATGGATGAACAGAGGCTAATGTAACAAGTACAATGAAATAGAAAAAAATGAATGAATGACACGAGTGACATTGATGCTGACAGTTTTTTTTTTTCTATTTCATTGTACTGATCGTGGACGAACGCATTAGGCTATATTCATCCATAAAACTGCACAAACGTCACCGTCACTAAAAAAAGATTATTAACAATTTATAGGAAATTAAAATAAAAGAGTCGCATTTTCTTGAACCTTACGACGACGACTATCAGGAAAAAATATAATATTCATACTTTCAAAAACTTTACTCAATTATTTTTATAGGTACTAAGTGTCACGATAGTTTAAATTCAATAATAAAAGATTGTTCTATATTGCCATGGTAGGTAATAAATGACAGTCTGTGATAAACTTGTATCAAAATAACTTACCTTTTCTTTGCTTTCAGTATTATTCTCAATCCCGCTGTCTTCATCTTCTAGAACTTCCTGTTTCACTGTCCTCTCCTCGACAGCGTCAGCAAACCAAGAATAAACACGAACAACTATCCCAAACAGAGCCAGAGGAATGAGACATGTTTTCGTCATATTAACTACCGAACTAAACGGTAGAAAATCAAAAACTTCAGAGCATGTATACATTAAAGTATGAAAACTCTTATAATTAGTAAACTTTGAATACAAGATATCCCACACATGATTATCATCTTGTATTTCAAGAAAATCACTTATCAAATGCTTTAAATAAAACGACGCAGTCACTACTATTAGAACTCGAAGTATAACCAACCAAGCTTCGACGAATAAATCTAATCTAGTCTGTATTTTTATCCTAAACGAACTAAATAACAAACAATACATAGAAACCACTATAAAAAAGGACGTATACAGGGAAGTTTTAAGCATATCATTTCCCTGTAGTAGTAAAACTGCCATGTGTAAGCCACAGAAATGAGAATGTAAGAAGATGCATAGAGACTTGAGGTCGATTATTTTCAGCTGTTCCATAAGGAAGAAAATAGCTATTTGCGTTAGGAATATGAATTGGGAGAACTGCCAGAATAATAAACACAGGCAGTTTACTATGAAAATTGAGACCTGGAACAAAAAAACATGATGATGTAGTCACAGAATTACATTTGGATAGAAGAAACAAGTTCATTCATTTGTATAGCGGCCGAGCGTGTCAGATTTTGTACTGAAGTTGTTACTTGCCTATGATTTTAAATATGTCTCAGGCCCTTGAGTATTCATATTTTTTTGTGTTGTTGCAATTAATATTACTTAAGGAGGCATTATTAATGTTTTTGTTCACTTCAACTTACAAAATTTTAAATATGTCTCAGGCCCTTGAGTATTCATATTTTTTTGTGTTGTTGCAATTAATATTACTTAAGGAGGCATTATTAATGTTTTTGTTCACTTCAACTTACAAAATTTGACGCCCGAAAGCTGCAAGCTGCGATTAAAGACGGACAACTCAGTGGATTTCACTGAGTTCATTTGACACGCTAAGACACGAAACTTCGGCTTTTCGCGGAAACGCCCGAATTAATCTCCCTTTCTCAATTAGCTTCAGTGCAATATACATGGTGTAATCGTTAAGTGTGGCCAGACCATAATTCCGTAAATATGACAGATATCAGAAAACTTCCAACTAATATCGAAAGTACGTTACCCAACGAGTAAAATTACACTAATAACTTTTTTGAAATGTGACATTTTCATACATGTTTTGTTCATTGTGACAGCAATATGAATTCGGATGTTTCCGTGAAAAGCCGAAGAGTACCTAAGGATTTTGCACTACATCTGTACATGGATAAATTTATATATTTACAGTATGTTTTGGATCAAAATTCTTTTCGTCGTCTTATTTTGTGTCCCTAAAAAACGTGACGTAGTGGTGATTGATTGGTCGCAGGAGTCCGCTGGATGCGGGTGGCGCAGGACCGGTCATTGTGGCAATCTTTGGGGGAGGCCTATGTTCAGCAGTGGACGTCTTTCGGCAGGATGTGATGATGATGATGATGATGAGTGGTGATTTTGTATGAGTTGGTGTTTTGTTTTCAATTTCTGATGTATGGATTAAAATCTAGCGTGAAAAGTGCACCGGATTTTTTTAAATACTTTTAGTATATATACTGAGTCGAAACAGCAACTAAAAGCGTGACAGAGTGGTATGAAACGAAGACAACGAAAATAATTTTGATCCTGAATTACCATCGTCCTGCGGCCTTATAGCGAACTCCCAAGTTCGAAAACTTCGGCTATTTGTCTCTGTCACTCTAATGACGCCTTGGTTGGTGTGACAGAGACAAATCCCCGAAATTTGCGAACTTCGAAGTTAGCGGTAGATCAACTAGCGTTGAAAATGTCGGTAAAAATCAAATGTCGTGACAAAAAAGTTCAATAAATATGTGAATGTTACCTGTAATCGACAATAGGTCCGTCCATGTTTTAACTGTGTCGCGACTAAAGCCATTTGTATTAGCAGAAGAGGTGCAGCCATGTTTTCTCTCTCGTTCGGCGCCCATTGCACGCGTGTACACTGAAATTAATATATTTTAAAATATTCTCCTTACCTTCCACCAACTTAAATGAAATAGGCATTTTTATTCATTATTTTTTTCTACCACTTTGTCGGCGTGATTAATATGTACATCTAAACCAAATCGTAAAGGTCATTGGGCGTTTTTGACCCGCTTTATGATTTTTCGCGTACAGATACCAAACAAGCTTTAAAATAAAGAATTAAATCTCACTTTTCTAAATATGTAATTTTTCCGTATATATCAACCGGTAAAAAAAAGTTATTCGACTTTTTGTATCCGAAACAGTGTTTTTAATGTTTTTACTTACAGCATTGTATGATTGCGTAAACGATTGTGACCTACTTTTCTGGTTTCGCCTTGCAAGAATGCGACTCATACCACTCAGTAGCACTTACATTTACCTACATTCCTAGGCCTATTTCGTTTGTGTACGCAGTGGGTCATATCATCATCATCATCATCAACCTATGTTAGTCCACTGCTGGACGTAGGCCTCTCTTATTAACTATGCGTATAGACGCATTAGGAGGTAAATGCCCATAATCGCCACGCTGGGCAAGCGGATTGGCGATCGCAGTATGATGAGAGTGTCCACTATGATGACGCTGCTGCCCGTCATCAATCTTGTAGACCATTCTACAAGATTGATGACGGGTGACACTTTAATCCCTTAGTCGATTCTTACGACACCCGCAGGAAGAGTTGGGGTGGTGACAAATGTATTCTTACTGCCGTCACCACACGGCGAGTGGGTCATATGCCCGAACAAAATGCCCAATGACCTTTGTAGTACCTAGCGGCCACTGAGCTATGCTGCGGACAAACAGACGGACAGAAACTGCATGCATGGCGAAACTATAAGGGTTCCTAGTACTACAGAACCCTAAAAAATTACAGGGATAGTAGATTGTGTCACAAGGGATCAAAATGGCATACTCGTATTTCCGGCGTGGGCGTATATTGAATCCTGAATGGAGCGACGGATTCCACAATTGAATCCCTACCGCAGGGAGGGATTCTAAAGTGGAATCCTGAGCGTAATGAAGGATTCAAGCGCTAACGCCCAAGACGAAATAATTTTGATACCGTGTGACACATACTGCTTTTCACACCACCTATGAGAAAAATAGAAGATATATCACATATTTAATATTTATGCAAATAATCTAATGTTTATTTTATATTTCATTGTAATTTTTTAGGCTGGCAATAGTAAGTCCTTGAACAGAAAAGTGCCACTTTGATCCCTTCCAGCAGGGAAGAAACGGCCCGTATTCGAATAGGTGGTGTGAAAAATAAATTGAATAGGAAAATTACCTCCGCATGGTTCGCGAAGTACTGCGCAACAGCTAGAAGACCGCCTAATATGCTATCACTGTAACAATAAAATTACTTAAGATTAAGATTTTAACTATGCATTATGTAGACATCAAAATAAACAAAAAATATTATGAGACCTAATGTCAAATTCCAAAAAAAAATTTCTTTTCTGGACTTTTTGAATACTTTTTAACGTTTCCAATACTTTTTATCACAACAACAATTTGTTAAAATTATTTTTTTTAATGATTTTTTTTTGGGGACAGGTTTTTTCGTCAAGTCTCTATTATTATTTTTTGATTGTCAGGCAAAAGGTGTGGTAATATTAGAACACAATTTCTAGAAAACTGTAAAGTATTCTAATAGGAGGTGCAAGCATGTATTGCTTGCCCCTAGAGAATGGCCAAAGGCGCCTAGCCTTGTAAGGGATTGCTTATACCCGAGAAAATTGACCGGTGGTTGCTAAGAACGAGTGGCCGAGCGGTGCAGGCATCAGCCGCGAAAGCTGAGCACGTTCGATTCCCACCTCAGACGTTGGTGATTTTGGTCGTCGTCCAATATCATTACATAGTATAAAATAAAGTCACTTTTTCTGTCTCTTTGTACGCTTAAATCTTTAAAACGACGCAACGGAATTTGATGAGATTTTTTGAATAGGTAGAGTAATTCAAGAGGAAGGTTTTTATGTAGGTATAGTACCCGTGCGAAGCCGGGGCGGTTCGCTAGTTGATAATAAAAAAAAAGTATAACCTGACGCCGGCAGCCGCCAGAAGTAGCGCTCCCGCCAGTACCCCTGCCAGTACCCACGCTGCCTCCACGTAAAACAGCATGGGTTCGGCTAGTCCCACGCAGCTTTGGACGGGGGCTACGCCATGCCCTCGGTGCACTGTGTGGCACTGGCGAGTGGAGTTCAACCATGGTTCTAGGTAGCGGTAGAGTGCTCCTATTATAACCTGGAAAAAACTCATTATTGTTCATTTATGTCTGGTTACTTTGAAATTCAACGCATCAGTATTGCGATACAGCGAGGAAATGCCGCCAGCATCCTCGGTACAATGCCACAAGGGCCAATCTTAGATATAGGTTAGGTTAAGTAGATTAGTTAGATTTAATCTATGTACATAAATTGTAGCTTTGAAATTTGAAGTCAAAGTCAAAATATTCTTTATTCAATTAGACCCAGCAACGAGCGCTTTTGAATCGTTAAACTAAATAGCGAATGAGAGAAAAAAGCTACTTCCGGTTCAAATTCTACACCACTGCCTAAGAAGAATCCGGCAAGAAACTCAGTGGGACTTTTTTTTTCAAATAATTGTTTTGTAACATCTTACAGCTAACATGCATTAATTAAGAATGAAACATACATTTTTTATTTAATATAATTAAGGTATAGTACATTAAGTAGAGATGAAGTCTCTAATAGTCAGAATAATTATATAAATGTAAACGAAGAAACAGTCGGTAGACTAGTAAGTAACTCTCTATGCACCAGTAAGAAAGTAACAAAATACCGGCCAAGAGCATGTCGGGCCATGTTCAGTGAAGGGTTCTGTAGTTATTCAAAAACAGCTGGCCGATTATGTTCGAAATACTTTTATTTTACAAGATCAATATTCATGTTTTTTATTCATATTTTTTGGACCCACGGATCAGAAGTTAGAGGGGAAACAATTTTTTAAAGAAAAAGACCTATTCAATGATATCCCACACTACAGAAAAAAGAATCATCCCCACTTTACATGTAAGGGAAATACCAGAAAACATGTTTGTTTTTTTATGTCCATGGGCCTCAGTTCCTGCTATCAATCAGGTGGGCTGAGAGCTCAGTTGTCTACCTTCGTCACATAAAAAAATAGTCCATAACATTACCTTCAAAACCGATTTTTTTTAAATTTAGTGCTTAATTGTCCTTGCAAACCTAACTAAAATTAACGTTTTTTTAATTCACGCAAATAAAAATCCACTCTAAAAGTAAAAAAGCTCAGGGGTAAAAAGTCTCAACCGAAGACAGTTTATACCTTAGTCACATATAAAAAAAACCAAACATACCTCAGGAGCGATGTTGAATCTGTTAAACGCATTAACCTCCTTCGGATATTCAACCAACCGGTCATACATAAGCTTAGAAACCCCGGCTATGAACGGGCGCTCTTCCACAATGGTCTTGTAGTATGAGTAGTAGAACCCCATTTCTGTCCGGAGAGAGATCTCTCGCTCCATGGCGGAGAGGTGGGAGAAGTTCCGGTCATTCTCGAAGAGTGTTGAGACGTAGTGGTAGTGGAGGTAGCCGACGGAGATCGCTGGAATGGTAATATTTAATAGGTTGTAATTTTATATATAATTATTCTGACTATTAGAGACTTCATCTCCAGTTAATGTACTATAAAGATAAAGATAAAGATAACTTTATTTGCATTAAACATTACCAGGTACAGGTGTTAGTGTTAATACATTGTAGGTAAGATTACATGTTTAACCTCTGTGGGTAAGCAAATGTATAGCTTAAGCCAAACAATAGAAGCAACAGAAACTATCACAATCCAACAAACAATATACAATGTAGGTTTTTAATGTTTTTGCTTGGTAAGTAAGTACCATTTTGGTACTTACCTAACAAATAAACCTACTTTACAGTAGTAGGGCACACCTTTATTTTGCGTACAAAAAATCGTTAAGCTTATAATATATCTGTATTTATATTAAATCATTTTTTTTTTCGTTTCATTTTTAATTAATGTGTGTTAGGGCTTGTCCATTAATCACGTCATACGATATTGGCCTATTTTAGACCCCCCTACCCTCTATGGTGATACTTGGTGATATTTTCAGGACCCCCCCCCCCTAGCCAATATGAAGGGTAATTTATTGCCAACTAAAGTAATCCTTTAATACCACTTGAATTTACGTACTTTACTAATGTGATGGGGGAATAAGTTCAGGATTTGACATCTGGTTATATTTAAAAACTGTTTAAAAAAAAGGAATTGACATTTTTTTTTGTTCAGCAGAGAGTAACATAAAATTACAAGTGATTTGTCCGATGACCCCCCTCCCCTATTCAAAACATCTCTCAGTCGCAGGTCTCACTGTCAGTCTGCCTGCATCCACAGGTGTAATGTCATGCCCGAAACGTCAGGATATAATTAAACGTAAGTTTACGCGATTAAGACCCGTTTGTCTTTAAAATATGAGCCATAGAGGCCATTAAATAAACAATGTATTTAAAAAAAGACCTGAAGGTTGACTACCAGAAAATTCCATTAAATTAAATTTGCTAAACATTAAATTATTAAATATTTGAATATGTAAATTCTAACTAATCAATGATATTTTTACTGAATATATAAGATTTGTAGGAAACGAAGTCATCAAATATTATTCTACCATTTTCGATTTGCAGATACTGTGTTGATAAAGTGTTCAAAAGGTTCAGAATACAAACCAGTTTACATTAAGCAAGGTCCATTAAAATACTGATATAATCGCTTTTTACACATCCTGAGTGCCATAATTGCATTATAATTACTATTTCCGCTCGAAATAAATGGAATTTAACTCAAAAACAAACAGACTGCTATGAAATTTACTTACCGATGAGAATAACTAGTATGTAACGAATTACTTTTTCAGCCGAAATGCGGACAGGTTTCGATTCGCTTTTAGTTTTAACGGCACTCTCTTCCTCTTTTTCCATGGCTGAATTTTATTCAAAACATTTTAATTCAAAGCAAATTATATTATATTCGCTAAGCTAATGTCAGGTGATTTTTTAATGTATTTGCTTGACATTGACAGGCTGACAGCGGAGCTCGCATATTTTTAATTTCACTCCCCACTCGTAAGCGAATCGCGGCGCGAAGTCGCGAACGCGAGTGGTAATCGATTTCGCTTCTTATGGGTATTTTGGTCCACGTCATAGGAGATGCGGACCGCGAACATGCAAGACTCCCAAATTATGCCATGTTGTATGTATGTTGTTGGTATGTTGTTAACAAAATTGCGAAATCGCCGTGAAGGTTGCGAGTCGGGAGACATATATCGACGTCACGGTATGTTTTCTGCACGAAAATCGCGCCGAGATTCGCGCACATTAAATTTGTCTGTCGTTTTCCGCGTGCGTAATCCAGGGTCGCGTTTTATAAAGTTACAATTTACAATTTCGCTGTTTGCCTCTCTTTCTAGCCAATATGTGCGTGCGTTATAGAGGCAAACAGCGAAATTGTAAATTGTAACTTTATAAAATGCGACCCAGGCAGTATGGTTGCTTTCGCCTGACGGCAAGTACGAACAGAAGAAAAAAGCTCACTGTCGTCATCTGTCACCTGTCACTGGCACAGTGCATAAGTCAAATTTAATAAATAACACTAACAATTAACAAAACATTATCTTTGTATTATGCAATTTTTACGCACATAAAATGCGTTAGGGTATTACAAAAGTTTAAATCGATTTAACCTGTGTTGTTTATTTGTGAGATTTAAAATGTCCTGTTTAGTACCTGGGTGCCCTACTAACCGAAACAATTCAACAGAGAACATTAAATCATTTCACCAGTAAGTATTACATGACATATATTACAATATATATGGATGAATCTATTTTTTTCTGCCTGTTATTGCCATGGGTACCATCCTCTGAGTAACGCTGGTTTTATGCAAAATTATGCTACTTAACCCGGCGAGAGTGTGGTGAAAAAAAGTTAAACGAAAATAAACTCTAAATGTATTGACATAAGTCAAACGTAGTGTATGAGATACCCTGCCACACTCCCGCCGGGTTATGATTTTAAAATAAATTTAGTTAAAGCTAGCAGAAAATCTTACACACAGCTGTGGTTCCGGGTTCGAATCCCGGCCAGGGCATTATTTGTGTATTTATTGATTACAAATATTTGTTCCTTGTTCATGGCTGTGTATGTATTTAAGTATCTATATATATCTTGTCGCCTGGTACCCACTTCACAAGCCTTAATTAAGCTTACCATGGGACGAGGTCAATTTGTGTAAGATGTCCCAAGATATTTATTTATTTATTATTCCGTTGTTGCTTTGGTCTATGACATCTAATATTAACAAATCATTATTACAGGTTTCCCAATGACCCAGAAATAAGAAAGCAATGGATCAAACACTTGCACATTTCTCCGAATTGGACCCCGTCAAACCATTCTAAGATATGCTCTGCACATTTTGAGAGGAAATGGTTTCCAAAGGGATATAGTAAGAATATGCTGTTATTACAAGCAGTACCAACCATATTTCCATTAGGTCTGCCACCAGTATGGCTGCCTGTAAGTACATCACACAGTCACAGTAATCACAGTGTAATAAATAGTACCAACTGGAGACCGGAACCGTTATTTTCTCCATACAAAAGAACGGTTCTTTTTTTGTTCATTTTCGTTCTTCGGTCTATAAATTCTAAGTTAATGGAGTGATTTAAAAATATGGTATTGTAAATTACATAAAATATTGAGTAGTACATAAAGAGTATGAAACATTTTAAAATATTGGGCTATTTCAAGGTTTTTGTAAAATACCGGTTCCGGTCCCTGCCACACACAGTCACAGTATAATAAATAGTACCAACTAGAGACCGGAACCGTTATTTGCTCCATACAAAAGAATGGTTCTATGTTCATTTTCTTTCTTCGGTATATAAATTCAAGTTAATGGAGTAATTTTAAAATATGACATTGTAAATTATATAAAATATTGAGTAGTACATAAAGAGTATGAAACACATTAAAATATTGGGCTATTTTGAGGTTTTTGTAACATACCGGTTCCGGTCCGTGCCACACACAGTCACAGTATAATAAATAGTACCAACTAGAGATCGGAACTGTTATTTGCTCCATACAAAAGAACGGTTCTTTTTTCGTCCATTTTGGCTCTTCGGTATATAATTTGTAAGTTATGGCCTGGCCACGACATTCTACCTAGCGTTAGCCCAGCCTTTGCCAGGGTCCGATTTGCTACTAAATTTCCTCCACTTTGCGCGATCCTGGGCATCTTGTACTGTAAGCCCATTCACACTCAAAAAAAATGAACCAACAAAAATATAGTAACTTAAATTCGCGTATTTATTTTGACAGTTGTTGGACCTTACTCCACAGTGCCACCTCACAGCCCTATAGCGGCAGAATAAGTATCAAAAAACCTCATTGGCTTTAGCTCACAGATGTCATATATACCATAGATCAAGCAAACGTCTTTCGGGGGTCAAATTTTGTAAGTTGAAGTGAACAAAAACATTAATAATGCCTCCTTAAGTAATATTAATTGCAACAACACAAAAAAATATGAATACTCAAGGGCCTGAGACATATTTAAAATCATACGCAAGTAACAACTTCAGTAGGTACAAAATCTGACACGCTCGGCAGACGCTCGGCCGCCATACAAATGAATGAACTTGTTTCTTCTATCCAAATCTAATTCTGTGCTGTAGCTAAATTTTTTTGTTGCAGTCCCAACACACGCAATCAATCAAAACTAGGACGTGTCCCACACAAACTAGCAATGAAGACTACAGACACGCAAAAGCAACTCGGACGCTCGAGACCCAAACTTCAGGCGATATCGTCGTAATGAGTCTTCTAGAAGCAAACAGAATGATTAAATCGTTGAAGAAATATAAAAAGCTAGCCGATAAACGTCACTTAAACATTCGGGCTGCGCGGGTTAGGTATTCCAGATTGCTTAAAAAAAAGGCAGATTTGGAAACAGTTATCGAGTTGCTTCACGAAGCTGAGGCAAATCCTAGCAGTCAGAATATTTTAAATGACACAGGATCCTTCAGTGAGGTGTTGGCGCGATATCCGAAAGATCCGTGTGTTTACTCTGTTAATGTTGAGGAATAAAAAATGAATCGAATAAATTCTTATTCTTAAGGTGGTTCGTTTTTCATACTAATGTATTTATTCAAATATGGGTAAACGGAGCATAGTTTTACAATGAAATCACTTAAATCGACAATCATTTTTATATTTGTTTGCGGCAAATTATGTTTCTGTAATATAGAGAGTCGAATAATAGCTTAAATTAGTACTTTATTTTAGTAAAGATTTGTCAATATGTGGGTGAACGACGACAGTGTCATACACCAATCGTACGTTCGGTGTGTGCGTTGGAAAGCGACGTTGCCAGTTGGCTGAAAATGCTACGTTGCCGCTCTGCCCTAACGCATTTCGCATGCTATTTATTTTTCAACAATATCAAACGCAAGCGTTGCTAATGTTGCCATATAGGCCATATCCCCACGCAAAAGCCGAACGAAAGACCTTTTATTATAGAAATTATACCTATACATACTAGTTACATTTATACCTATACTACAGGATGGACTTCGTACATTTAATGTTTTTATAATAGATGTGCGTACTAAATGATAGTCTCGTGGAACTGAATGTAGAACCTATTTGGCAAGGCAACACTAAATTCAAACGTCACTGATTCTAAATCACCGGCATTACTTTATCGTTTTACTATTTGTTTATACCTACAAATCCGAATTTACGCTAAATTGCTTACGATTGTTTGAAATATCTCATAGTGTGCAGTGATTTACATGAGGATTTATTATACGTTTGTATATTATGTAGCCACAAACGTCCCGGAAAGGCTATGAAAACCACCGATACTCGGGCCTGAAAAAAACTTGTAAGCGAACCCTTGGAGAAATGATACTATATTACGGAGAAATCAAAAGGTAAGTTCTGTAGAGGCTGACTTGCTGGATATCTTTCCTCCCAGTATTCAAACATTTTTTTTTATTATAATATATTTCCACTATTATTATAACAAAAATGTTTCGATGTTTATTGTTTTCGCAACAACTGCTCATCGGATTGGAATAAGGAAACTTGACATGTAGATAAATAGTAATATATATTATATTATTAGAATAATATATTTTTTTACATAAATACCGGAAACGTTAGTTTCCCGAGGGATGATGAGTTCCAGGCCTTGAACTTTCAAAAATATAACCATTTTGTAGATACTCACTGAACCTGTTTTGAACCCAGGTTCCCTTCCTAACTTCGCAGTCAAGTTCACCACCACCTAACTAGACAAAGCTGAAATGTATTTTTTATTCCAGTAATCATCAATTCATCATACACCATTTTGACGATGAGTATTCTGATTTCAGATCCAGGGCCAACTGCAGGTGTCACAATATGTGTAGGTAGATGCGTCCGGCTCACTTCCAAGCAACACACACAACGTCAAGCAATCTTCCTATATCCATGTATAAAACCAGAAAAACGTAAAATGTGTAAATAAAACACTGAATTTATAAATTGATGTTTTCTTTATCTATGTATTCCGCACGTGATTAGAATGGGAAGGAATCTAATAATTAAAGTGATTAGAAATATCTAAAACTTATCTGACTGAAGTCATCGAATAGATTCCGTCCCAATCTGATTGGACACCTATTAGGTTAGGACTCATCCAGGCCCGTTTTTTAGTAGTATAGGCTATTTCAGATTGACCATGCAAAAAATACCGGAACTGGATGCCATAACATCACCTGATAACGTTTTTGGTGAGTAAATATATAAGGTCACCAAAATTAAACCTAGGTTGGTAGTTCAGGGACCAATACCACAAAACTTTACAAGCATACAAATGTACAAAATTGACAATTATTTGTTTTGGAATTTATACAATTTTGTAGAATTATACGCTTGTAAAGTTTTGTGGGATAGGCCACAGATTATTTATTTATTACTGAAAAAAATGTAATTATAGGTACAGTATCATTAAAAAAAATAAAAAGTCATGTAATGTAAAGTAAAAGATATATTGAAATTACGAGATTTGAACCTCCTTGGTCCTAATCCTAATGAATGTGCGTCAGACGGTCATCCAACTAGCCTAATACAAGTTCCGAAATAAGCAATCGGTTTCGTAAACGAATAAAAGGGTTTGAATGTGTGTGTGCATACTGCGCAGCCGCGGCAGCGTTTCGTATTTATTCAAATAAACTTATTTAGTAAATTATACCTCACCTGAAATTTAGTTGGCCACATTAGAAACAGCAGTTTATTTTCGGCAAACATATTACTTATTAAAAATATTTCTATTATCATACATAAAATATAAAAATACGTAGAATTCGCGCCACCTATGCACTATAACGCCATCTATTGGCGTTGTAGTGCCTAGCTGACCGTGACATTCCACCTTAACACGTTCGACGCCGGTGACACAGCGTGTGTGACCAACTAAATCTGATTCCTATGCCAGTGACACACTTACGTGATCAGAGTAACCTTATTCTTATGCCATTAGCATAAATCAAGTTCTTCCTCCTATGCCAGTGCTGTAGAAATACGAACGTTTTTGACACAAGTGCTGTGTCACTAACATAAGAGTACAATCTGTTCAGTCACACATGCGTGTCAATGGCATAGGAGTTCTATCAGATAATTTCGATCGGCATAGTATTAGCGCTTAGTGAAACAGTACTGGAGGCGAACGTGTTAAAGTACTCTTTATGACAACCCCTCCCAAACACAATTTTTATGTTGAAGAATAAAATACAACAAGTGTGAAAAATAGATTAAAAGATCTGTTGAAAATCGGCGAAAAGGCAAGGCAAGGCAAAAAATTGCAAACAAATATGGCTAATTTTCCATGGAATTTGACGTCTTTGATACATATCGTGAAAAACAGCAATTTTTTTTTCGTTAATGTTAATAAATAAAAATATACTTTACTTAAAAATGTACCTGAGTTTAGGAGTTTAAGTTAGCTATAAAACCAAGATTGTGTGATTATGAAATAGTTTTTAGGTATTTTTTTAAGTTATGTCAGAGTGAAATCAATTTCTCAGTCCAGTAGGTCCAGTAGGAGTAGCAGTAGCTAAGGTTGCGTTTTACGAGTATAAAGTTACAATTTTGCTGTTTGCATCTGATAGTTAAGAGGAGTTAAGGGTCTTCAATGAAAACAAAATTGAACGTCATAATTTTTGTGTTACGAAGTTAAATTTAGTGTAACAATATTTTCTTCGGTTACCGTGAGGATTACTCATGAAATAAAACTATGAAAACGGATAAACTCGCGTATATTAACTAATTTTGGGATACCTTCCTAACAATACAATCATACAAAGGAAGGAAATACTTCTCAGGCAGTGGCGTAGGGATAGAACCGGTGTAGATTATTTATTTTGTCTCTTGTCTTCATTCTTAAAATACTTGTAATGAATAACTAGCTTAATTTGCAAATTTAGTATGTACCTACATCCACCCTTAAAATTTGCCAATATGTGCGTGCGTTAGAGAGGCAAACAGCGAAATTGTAAACTGTAACTCTCTAAATGCGACCCTGTGCTAACCCGAATACCGAAGTTCGTAATTTTCGGAGATACAGCCCAGGCAGCCAGCAAATAAGAGTAGAAATTAAAAAGTGGCAACATTGTAGTGTCGTCCCGTTTTCTCACGCATATTGATTTGAAAGGGACGATACTACGATGTTGCTACGTTTTAATGTCTAGGTACTCTTTTTTGCCATTGAATACTTCCTGATTCGCCGGATTCCTGTTTCGTCGGATTCTTATTTTGTCGGATTCTTGATTCGCCACGTTTTTTTGATTAAGAAATACTACAGAAATTTCGCGGTTATACCTATCTATTAAATAAAAGGTAGACGTAGAGAAGCAGGGTCGCGATTTTTAAAGTTACAATTTACAATTTCGCTGTTTGCCTCTCTTTCTAGCCAATATGTGCGTGCGTTAGAGAGGCAAACAGCGAAATTGTAAATTGTAGCTTTATAAAACGCGACCCAGATAATTTCATACAATAAGAAAATATAAGCACGTTTCTTTTACCTGGATGATTTAATGCATATTAATATTTCCGACGAAACAAGAATCCGACGTAACAAGAATCCGGCAAAACAGGAATCCGACGAATCGGGAAGTATTCATGTCTTTGAGTGACAGCCAACGAAGGTGTTATTAGAGCATGGATTTAGAATATGGATATGGATTTGACAACGTAATAATAATAGCAAGAACGAAAGGGATGGTCTTATGAAACTTTTTACTACTGGAAGTGAAAAGGAACGATAATCGTCCGTCCTTATCACTGTGCCACTATTTTTTGTGTGTGTGTGTGTTAGATGCTAAGTCTAAGTGTAAGTGCCACACACACAAGTATCTTCTTAGTAGTAAATGACTATGTCTATCCCTCTTAGTGGCACACTATGTGCGGCCCCTCGTATTAGAGTGACAGAGAAAAATCCCCGAAATTTGCGGATTTTGTAGTTCGCGGTAGGGCCTCAGATTGCTACGTAGGCTCCACACTCGCGTTTACGTCTTCGCGCCGCGATTCGCGCAATCTCTAAAATATGAAATATAGAGAAGTCGTAAATAAAACACTTAGGTACGGCAGTTGTCTTGCATGTTATTTTATTTACGTAAGTCTTCCTTATCTACCATCCATCCTGATAATTCTGAAAAGAAAAATAAAAGTAAAGCCTTAACTAACTCGAAAACTCGTGGTATGATTACTGCGGCGCGAACTGTGACATCCGCAAACTTCGAGGATTTGTCTCTCTCACTCTAACGACGCCTTCGTTAGAGTGACAGAGAAAAATCCCCGAAATTCATGAATTTCGGTGTTCGCGGTAGCAGGGGCCTATTTATCGAAAGCTTGTAACTTGTAATATAAGCGGAAGTTCTTGGGTCTATTTCTCAAAAGCTTGTAACTTGTAAAACAAGCGGAGTCCTTATCTAACTTATGATGTCAAAAAGAGACTTCCACTTGTATTACAAGTTACAAGCTTTCGAGAAACGGTCCCCTTATCTATTTTTTTTAAATTGAATAATACATAATCAAATTACATGAACCATCGTTGTCTAAACCTGAAAGAGGTTTGTGTGTCGATGGGGAGCTCGAAATAATTTTACTTAGGTGCTTATTATAACCAGTGAACAATATAAATATGTAAGAGTGAGAGTACGGTCGCCGTTAGTATTTGGTGAGCAGCTTAGCATATCAATTAATAGTGTCAAAAAGAGACTTCCATTTGTATTACAAGTTACAAGCTTTTGAGAAATGGGCGCCAGATCTAAAGGTTGCTCCTCACGCTTGCACCTAGGCAGTTCTTGCCAAACCCCATTCTGACAGCGCGGCGCGTTATTCCCAGACACATCATAGCCCTTATTACATTCGTATACCAGCGAAAACTCGGCGTAGCTCTGCGGGTCGGTCACGTAGTACTTCCCGTGTTCTGGCCATGCGGGCAGTTCGCATGTACCACTGAAAAAAGAGAAAATATTAACCCCCGTATTCATAAACGTTTGCTAACTTAACAAACCGCAAATAATTGTTTGTCCCTTTCGGTCTTAACAATGTATCCATAAGAGCAAAAAGGACTAAGACACATATTGTTATCTGAGCTCAGAGCGTTGTCAGAGCGTGTGCAAAATTTCGTCCTAAAGGGACGAGAAAATTTTTCTTACTTACATAGTTACATGTGAAGCCAATAAAAGCGTTAAACATCTACTCACTTTGATTTCTCAACCATCGTCAGCATGGCATAGAAGCACATTTCACGTTGCAGGGCGCAGAGAGGGTGACAAACCTCCAGTTGGTAAATGTCTTTTGTATACTTGTTGCTGCAATGAAACGCCAGGCCGAGCATAGGTCTTCTGCAAAACAATGAATTTTGTTGATACTCGGTAGCGTAGCGACTAGCGCCCCTCGCGAGGCGCTTTCTGGAGACTCACTCTTGGCGGCCCGAGTGCTAGTCATTCACATTCTCCATTGCATTAATTTACTCGGAAGGCATTATAAAGGCCGCTCAACAGTCGTGAACGAAACGCGGCGCGAACCGACGCGAGTGTGAGGTTTACGCGACCGTGCTGCGGTATCGACTGTCTATCTCTAGGATTTTTCTCTGTAACTCCAACGAAGATGTCATCAGAGTGATAGAGAAAAATCCTCGAAAAATTTACGAATTTCGATTTTCGCGGTAGTAGGCTAGGTCCTAAACTGAATCGCATCACGTCGATATCAGTCTCCTCACATTACAGTGCTCGGCCGCTTTAAAGTAAATCCTGACAGCTGTCAGTTCAATACATTATGTGTCAAAAATTTCACTTTTTGACACATAATGCATTGAAATGACAGGGCACGCACACATTGGCTAGAAAGAAAGCCAAACCGCAAAATTGTAAATTGTAACTTTATAAAACGTGACCCAGGTCACCCCAGCGGCCCTATCGCGAAAAACGAAATTCGTAACCTTCGAGGATTTGTCTCCATCACTCTAATGACGCCTTCGTTTGAGTGATAGAGAAAAATCCTCGAAATTTACGAATTTCGATTTTCGCGGTAGTAGGCCAGGTGTCAGGATTTACTACATAGCGGCCGATCACTATAGTAGATCGTGGTAGCCCCCCTAAGTGACTGGTGATTCGCTCACGAGTGGGGAGCGGCATCAAAAGGTAATTTCATCTTCACCTGGACTTCCCGCACCGTTCCAGCGCCTCGTCGCTCGCGTCCGGACAGTCAATATTACCGTCACACACTTGCGTAAGCTGGATACATGTGTTGGTGAGCGTGCATGACGCCATGTTGGGTTTGCTGTAGGCAGTTAAGTTTTAGGATAAGGCCTGAGTGGAGAGCGTCCGGCGGGGCGGGCAGAGGCGCGAAGAGCGTCATAGGCCGTGGTTTCTCTGACACGTCGTCGGTTACCCGCTGCCGGCGACGTTTCAGAGAAACCACCCTCAAACATTCGCGGACAAAACATTCGAACGTCGTCGGCGGCGGACACGCGTCGGTCGCCGGTCGCCGGCCAGAAAACCCACGGCCTAAGGGAATTTGGCGGCGTGCGGTCAGGCCACGTACAGCCGACAAAAAAGTCTCCTTTACAGCTCACAAGTGCAAAGACGCTGCAAACACGTGCAAACGTGCACGTGCAAATACGCTCATGCTGTCGCGTCACGCGACAGCATGAGCGTTCGTTGCAACCGAGTTTCTATGTGTATTGCGCATTCGTGGTAAGATGTTTGCACTTGTGAGCTGTAAAGGAGACTTTTTTGTCGACTGCATGTACATACGCTTGCATTTGTTTAACATGGACGCCCAGCTGCATGCCCGGCCGACACGTCTACTCGCAGTTATTCACATTTTTTGTTTTTTCAATAGCCGTCACCTGCTGACGGAAAAACCGTAATATTTAAAAAAGTACACGTTGGCATGATTTTTTTTTGTCTAGTAGCCAATAAACTAATTAATTAATTACGTATTAAAATGCAAGAAATAAAAGGTCATAAACTCACAAATTATGGTATTCTTGGTAGATTTTTTTTTGACAAGGTCGTTTACTCGAAAAAATTTTATCATACTTGGCGTAAAATATTACATACAGGTGACGGCTATTAAAAAAAACTCGAAATGTGAATAACTCGAAAACCACTAAATTTAGACCCCCGGTTGACGGGCTAAAAACATTCGAAATAAGCTCTAGAATAACCCATTCCTAGGAATAGGTCCAATTACAAATCACCCTGTATTTTTTATTTTTTTTATGTTGGCACAACAAAGTGCCTCCACTCCACCTGATCGTAAGTGAAAAGTAGAGCCCAAATCGCGGCGGCAACGAAAAGGAGACAATCAGTAACCTGTTAGTTGCCACCGCCTTGCTGGCCCGCTAGATGCTTTTTCACGCTTCGTTTAAAGGGTCCCAACTTATAGGTATGCGGAAACACATGTGCCAGTAAAGAATTCCACTTTTTAATAGTCTTTTAATATTAATAGTTTTTTAATAGTCTTTTTAGTAGTAATATGAATGAATTGCCGAATTTCTTAGTACTTGTGGGAATATTTTCCACGGTGAAGGAGTGACACCGCAAACCGGCACGTGTGGTTTTATAACGGAAAGGGGAGGGCGGGATCAGGGAAAATAACTAAATAAATAATAATAAATAAATATCTTGGGACATCTTACACAAATCAACCTAGTCCCACGGCAAGCTCAATTAAGGCTTGTGTTGTGGGTACCAGGCGACGATATATATAATAGATAGATACGTATAGATACATACTTAGATACATAGACAGCCATGACCAAGGAACAAACATTTGTGATAAATAAATACACAAAGAATGCCCTCGCCGGGATTCGAACCCGGAACCTCCAGCTTCGTAGGCAGGGTCACTACCAACTAGGCTACAGAAGCTGACTAACTCTTCAGAACACTCACCATGGTACAGGTATATCGACTATTATCGACTCACCTACAGTTATTTTCATCTTTCATAGCAGCCGCTTCTACCAGCATCAACATCACTGAAAGATCATTTCAAAAATATTAGATCCTATCATCATCATCATCATTATCATATCAGCCGAAAGACGTCCACTGCTAAACATAGGCCTCCCCCAAAGATTGCCACAATGACCGGTCCTGCGCCACCCGCATCCAGCGGACTCCTACGACCTTCACCAGGTCATCGGTCCACCTTGTGGGGGGCCTACCCACGCTACGTCTTCCGCTACGTGGCCGCCACTCAAGAACCTTCCCGCTCCACGGCCATCGGTTCTCCGCGCAATTATATCCTATACCTACTCATAATTATTTTAAATACAAACGGGTCTTAATCGCGTAAACTTACGTTTAATTATATCCTGACGTTTCTGGCATGACGTTACACCCGTGGTCGCAGGGAGACTATAATTAAACGTAAGGCAGGATATAATGAAACGTAAGTTTACGCGATTAAGACCCGTTTGTCTTTAAAATATGAGTGATAATCGTGAAAGCTTAAATCAATATAGATCCTATACTGTTAAACAGAAGAAAACAAAAATAAATATAAATAAAATAAATATTTTTGGACATCTTTACACAAATCGACCTAGCCCCACGGTAAGCTCAATTAAGACTTGTGATGTCGGTACCAGGCGACGATATACAGGGTGTAATCGATAAGTGTTTACAGGCCATAATTCCGTAAATATGAGAGATATCAGAAAACTTTTAACTGATATCAAAAGTACGTTACCCAACGAGTAAAATTACACTAATAACTTTTTTGAAATAAAATCTGAAATATCCCAAGTATTAGCTTCAAACCCTTCCATACATATAGTAGGTAACCGTTCATTCAAAGACTAGTTTAATACGAATATTTTTTCATTTAAGAATAAATGTTAGATTAATTATTTCATAAACGGTAGTATTATTCTATTTATTATTTTATTACAATGTATTTGTATAAATAACGAATCTGTAACAGTTTTATCTCTTACGACACCCGACATTCTTTAAGG
>JALPQI010009140.1:0-42838 GCA_025490895.1 Thaumatotibia leucotreta
AGGCCGATCCCATCGAAGGTGATCTCGCGGTAGTGCTCCTGATCATCGTCCTCGTAGCTGGCCACGACGGCGTCATCATCATCATCATCGGCCGCCAGCGCGGGGTCGAAGGAGAACATCTCTCGGCCGGAGAGCCCGACGGCGCGGCCGGCTTTGAAGTCTGAGCGTTTTTGTTCTTCTGCGGCCGCCATGTTTTCCTGGAGACATTATATTATACAGACTCAAAACATTTATTCATGACACTAACACTTTACAGAACAAAAGACATATACAGTTAACACGTTCGCCTCCGGTACTGTTTCAGTACGTGCTTATACTATGCCGATCGAAATTATCTGATAGAAATCCTATGCCAGTGACACGCATGTGTGACCGAAAAGATTGTACGCCTATGCCGGCGACACAGCACTGTGTCAAAAATGTTTGTATTTCTATGCGACTGGCATAGGAGTGAGAACTTGATTAATGCTAGTGGCATAAGAATAAGATTACTTTGATCACGTATGTGTGTCACTAGCATAGGAGTACATTTTTTTCGGTCACATATGCGTGTCACTGGCGTCGAACGTGTTAACATAGTGTCAATCCGCATGTTGCTTTTCAACCAGCGCTGGTCTTCCGTAGGGACCATTTGGTGAAGGGACGGAAGGAAACACAACAAGATCCGTTTGCGTCTTCATGTGGATATTTCAATAGTAAGTGAAGAAGCCTATGCAGAACCCATACTGTATTTCTTTTGACAGGGAGTTAATTCCAAAACCGGAGCGAACGATATATTTATTTATTTATTTATTTATTTAAGCTTTATTGTACAATCAATGAAAAAAGTACAAATGGCGGACTTAATGCCTTATGACATTCTCTACCAGTCAACCATTGGTCCAAACAGAAACTTGTATTAATATACATGGGTAAATTGATATACATGGGTGAATCAACTTTTTTCTGTCTGTTATTGCCATGGTAATTGTCGCCGGAGTCATGCTGGTTTTATGCAAAATTATGCTACTTTTATTATGCAAGCATGGATGTACTGTATGTTTGTTTAAGGAAAGACCTTATTAACACCAGAAAAATGTATGTTTGCATAGTTTAAGTCGCACAATTTTGCATAAAAACGTGACTCAGGCGACCGTAACCATGGCAATAACAGACAGAAAAAAGTTGATTCACCCATGTATATCGTCTGCTCCGGTTTTGGAATTAACTCCCTGCCAAAAGAAATACAGTATGGGTTTTGCATGGGCTTCTTCCTACCCTTCAGCACGAATCATTACCTGTCACTACCAACGAAATGCTTTTATACTAACCTGTCGCTCCTTAATTTTCTTCTTCCACGCAAGGAAAGTCTCCAGAGGAATCTTAGTCTGCTTCGGTCCCAACGCAGCCCGCTCCCTCTCAATAATGTCCACCAACGAGATTCCTTCTTCTTCTCTTCCAGCTTCTTCTTACCCTTTCAGCACGACCCCTCACCTGTCACTACCATCAAATTGTCTTTAACCTCCTGAGGCCTGGTGACGTCACTTACTTCAACCGAATTTTAACTTTGACACTATATCTATAAAGTCAAAATGTTATGTAATATATATATGACATAGGGCCTCACGAGGTTATACTAACCTGTCTCTCCTTAATTTTCTTCTTCTTCCACGCAAGGAAAGTCTCCAGAGGAATCTTAGTCTGCTTCGGCCCCAACGCGGCTCGTTCCCTCTCAATAAGGTCGACGAGAGAGATCTCGTTCTTCTTCTCTTCTAGCTTCTTCTTACCCTTTCAGAACGACCCCTCACCTGTCACTACCAACTAAGCCGATGAAATGCCTTGACACTAACCTGTCGCTCCTTAATTTTCTTCTTCTTCCACGCAAGGAAAGTCTCCAGAGTAATCTTAGTCTGCTTCGGCCTGCTCCCTCTCAATAAGGTCCACCAACGAGATCTCGTTCTTCTTTTATTCTAGCTTCTTCTTACCCTTTCAGCATGACCCCTCACCTGTCACTACCAACTAGGCCGATGAAATGCCTTGACACTAACCTGTCGCTCCTTAATTTTCTTCTTCTTCCACGCAAGGAAAGTCTCCAGAGTAATCTTAGTCTGCTTCGGCCCCAACGCGGCCCGCTCCCTCTCAATAAGGTCCACCAACGAGATTCCTTCTTTTTCTCTTCTAGCTTCTTCTTACCCTTCAGCACGATCGATTATCTGTCATTACCATGAAATTGTCTTTATACTAACCTGTCTCTCCTTAATTTTCTTCTTCTTCCACGCAAGGAAAGTCTCCAGAGTAATCTTAGTCTGCTTCGGTCCCAAAGCAGCCCGCTCCCTCTCAATAAGGTCGACGAGAGAGATCTCGTTCTTCTTCTCTTCTAGCTTCTTTTTACCCTTTCTGCACAACCCCTCATCACATCATGACACTAACCTGTCGCTCCTTAATTTTCTTCTTCTTCCAAGCAAGGAAAGTCTCCAGAGTAATCTTAGTCTGCTTCGGTCCCAACGCAGCCCGCTCCCTCTCAATAAGGTCGACGAGAGAGATCTCGTTCTTCTTCTCTTCTAGCTTCTTCTTGTCGCGCTTGAGCACAAAGCCGGGCGGCAACGCGTGGCGGTAGATGCAGCGGCCGCCGGATGGACACTCCCAGAACCACCCGTATTTGGACTTTTCGACTGCTTCTAGGAAGTGCTTGCAGATCTACACAGAAAAAAAAACGGGTGCGCTTTCATTCACATAACTTTTTAACTCCTAATATCGGAAGTCCGAAAATGAGTCTCATACAATTTTATATCATAATGATCACTCTTCATAATTTTTATTCTAATAAAATATTGAAACTCCTAATCATTCGACTTCATAATGTTAATGTTCATACATTTGCTTATACTAATTTTTGTTTTCATATATTTCTTGATCATAAGTGTTATATATCTTATACATTGAAGTTCATACTGTCAATAGTCATACATCTCTTTTATAATATTTTTTTAATACCTGCAATTGCAAAATACAGCATACAACTACTCATAGAACTAAAATGCTCCCAGAAGGTGGCTTAGGTTAGGTTAGAACTGCGACCCTCACAGAACCGAAATGCTGCCAGGAAGGTGGGTTAGGTTAGGTTAGAACTGCGACCTTCACAGAACCAAAATGCTGCCAGAAAGGTGGGTTAGGTTAGGTTAGAACTGCGACCCTTACAGGACCAACATGCTGCCAGAAAGGTGGGTTAGGTTAGGTTAGAACTGCGACCCTTACAGGACCAAAATGCTGCCAGAAAGGTGGGTTAGGTTAGGTTAGAACTGCGACCCTTACAGGACCAACATGCTGCCAGAAAGGTGGGTTAGGTTAGGTTAGAACTGCGACCCTTACAGGACCAAAATGCTGCCAGAAAGGTGGGTTAGGTTAGGTTAGAACTGCGACCCTTACAGGACCAACATGCTGCCAGAAAGGTGGGTTAGGTTAGGTTAGAACTGCGACCCTTACAGGACCAAAATGCTGCCAGAAAGGTGGGTTAGGTTAGGTTAGAACTGCGACCTTCACAGAACCAAAATGCTGCCAGAAAGGTGGGTTAGGTTAGGTTAGAACTGCGACCCTTACAGGACCAACATGCTGCCAGAAAGGTGGGTTAGGTTAGGTTAGAACTGCGACCCTTACAGGACCAAAATGCTGCCAGAAAGGTGGGTTACGTTAGGTTAGAACTGCGACCTTCACAGAACCAAAATGCTGCCAGAAAGGTGGGTTAGGTTAGGTTAGAACTGCGACCCTTACAGGACCAAAATGCTGCCAGAAAGGTGGGTTAGGTTAGGTTAGAACTGCGACCCTTACAGGACCAACATGCTGCCAGAAAGGTGGGTTAGGTTAGGTTAGAACTGCGACCCTTACAGGACCAAAATGCTGCCAGAAAGGTGGGTTAGGTTAGGTTAGAACTGCGACCCTTACAGGACCAAAATGCTGCCAGAAAGGTGGGTTAGGTTAGGTTAGAACTGCGACCTTCACAGAACCAAAATGCTGCCAGAAAGGTGGGTTAGGTTAGGTTAGAACTGCGACCCTTACAGGACCAACATGCTGCCAGAAAGGTGGGTTAGGTTAGGTTAGAACTGCGACCCTTACAGGACCAAAATGCTGCCAGAAAGGTGGGTTACGTTAGGTTAGAACTGCGACCTTCACAGAACCAAAATGCTGCCAGAAAGGTGGGTTAGGTTAGGTTAGAACTGCGACCCTCACAGAACCGAAATGCTGCCAGATAGTTTGGGTTTAGTTAGAAATATAATTCTTACATAACCTTCGTTAAAAATAAAATCTATCGTTGAGCCATCAAAGATCGAGTAACTCCTAGATATATGTCGCGTCGCGGTACACCCCGTCGTCTTTGCGTCGGGGGTTACAAATATGTGACGTTATCTGGGTAAAGGGACCTCATTGTCGATGGCGCTTACTTCTCACGGCGTCGTATTTGTATACGAACATCATTCATAAAAGTATTCTGAATAAAAAGAAATATGAATCAAAGACCTTCTTAATTGAAACATTATGAAATAAAAAATTATGACGACAGTGTGTTATGAGCTCCGATCATAGGAATTAAAAAATTATGAGGACTGTGTGTTATGAGTTCCGATCATAGGAATTAAAATGTATGAACATAAAATGTATGAAGAAAAAAATTATGAAGAGTGATTATTATGAACTCCAATCCATAGTACAATCGTAAATAGGAATACAAATTTTATGAGAGCCAATATGGACCCAAAAAAAACATGTGATAATTGTTGAAATAAGTTTTGTATTTCACATAAAATTGCCTACTACTACTTAATACAACGATAGTCATTAACAAGGGCATATTGCAATTGAAAATACGCAACAAATTTAGTACGACAAAGATACTTTAAACGTACTTTACACGTATACAATGACAGTAAAGTAGCGTTTATTAACGTCGATAAGCTTATTTATTAGCCGGTTAACGTGGCTGCAGCTAATTCCACTCAAAACAATACGTATGCTCAGCCAAAAATCTGGTCTACCATTTTTCCAGTCTATTTCGTGGTGATAGGAGTCTAAAAGTGGTAAACCCCACTTTTGGGTTACTTTTACGGAAGGAGAGGGTTTTTATGTTTCGAGTTTCCAACATTCTTGCTTAGTGTTACATAATGTTTTTATCACACGAAGACAGAAATATTTTTAATCCTATTACAAAGCATACAAAGTCATATATGAAGGGTCCACGGAAAAAACATGTCAAGTGCCTAAAAAAATCAGGGCAAATTCACACTTTATTATGTTAAAAGTAAGGTAGTTTTTCCTTCTGTAATTTGAATTGACTAGACATGTTCTTTCCGTGGACCCTTCATATGGTTACTTTGGTTTAGAACTCTACTGACTGCTATTAGAGTTCAAGTTTGAAATGTATTTTTGTCTCTTTTATGCATAGTTAAGGGAAAAATAATTAAAAGAATGTTGTTGTAGATTGTGTAAATGCTACTATTTCTATAAAATTTATAATATTGTCGGATCCAGTCTCATCACGTCTTAACTGTGTGACAGCTCCTGGCTGACAGCTCCTGTCAAAACTGTCACTTTACGCGGGAACGCCACTCACTCGGGCATTCTGTCAAGCGCCGCTGCCGTGGAACGTTGCTAATTTGTATCTTTTGTGTAATCCGTGCTAATATCCTGACTTATTTGTGAAAACCTTGATTATAGAGCTTTATTTTGAACATGAAGTGTTTAATTCCCTAAATCAAAAGTGGGACACGATCACATTAGCCCACGTAAATAATTACGCTCGCTAAGTGTCATTGGACTAATTACTTACAAACTAAAGAATAAAGTTAATTGCCAATGAGTAAATTCAATTGCAAATATCTTACGATACGAAAAAGCAACGTTCTCGCTACTAAAAAGTAAAGAGTTACACTCGTAAATAACTTTTGGCGCGAGGCGGCGGCACATCAAAGAAAAAAAGACGCGTGGCCTGCGCGCGGCAAGTTGTTTCAGTTTATGTGCCCTGGATAATTGCCGTCTTGGATAACAATATTAGTGATCAAGAATCACTTCGCAAGTAACTTTCAGCAGAAGTTTATCAGACGGAACCTTTCGGTTCTCTGATCATCTATACCTACGCATTTTCAGCTGTATTCACAGGTTCTATTGAAGTATTTCATTAAATGCTTCAAAACTGGACGATGACAACACCTCTCCTGTTCCAACATGTTGATGTCATCCAATTTTGTTTGTACAAGGAAGTGAAGAAAGTTCCATTTATGAAGTTCAACCAGGGTGAAGGAACTCATAATGTTCGTTGGCGCACATACTTACCTAATATATGATTGGTAAGATTATGTGAATGATGGTGGAACACAAGTCTGGTATGGTTATTTTCTTATTACTTTGAAGCCCGAGAGATCATGTTTGGACATGAACATGAGGACAGCTGTTCTGTGTCAGTTTAACCGAGCTGTACAGTCGTACAATATCCCAGGACCCAGAATACTTTGAGATTTCCAGTAAGTAACCTCAGTTAGAAATCATCAAAGTATATGGTTGCTGATATAAAGATGATGTTGATGTACAATGGTACATGTTAAATCATTTAATTAAGAGTGACTATAGAAAGTTGCTTCCTGTGGTATTCCAGAATGATTTCTGCTGTGGCATTGTTAAGTATTAATACCAAATTAATTGTTATGAACTATTCATTATCGGAGAATAGCTTTAAAATCAAATTAAATAAATTGCACAAGTGTTTACTAACTGACACCTAGAGACACATTAACGTGTAACATTTTTAATGTAATGACCCTGTTATTATGTCATGACTTTATTAAGTCATAAATTGTTTAGCACAAGTAGACCTATAGATCACATGATTATGTTAATACTTAGAACCTAACAAGTACTAACACCTCAGTACCTAAATGATTTGTTGTGTCATAGCTGGTGGTTGGATATTTACTCTTAATTAAAGCTACACTGTGATACTGCAAAATATTCTGTTGACATATAAAATTTCTGAAGTGACATATAAATCCTAGATGCCACTAAATTGCATTAACTGCAAATGTAGTCATATCTAATATGTTCACTGTTCTGCATTAAAACATCAAATAAATAGCAAAGTGAACATAAACAGCTTACATAAATTCCTGAAATGAGTTTCCTTGCTACAGAGTGCAGATGATTTAGTATGAATTGGTAACTGAACCATCTATTGTGTATGAATGTCTGTGACATCTGTGATTAGCTGAAACTTCTATCAGCAAATATCTAGACAAGATTAAAATGCAAATTGAGATGTAAACCTAATAGACTTTGTTTAACAGTCCTAAGTATTTCCTGGACTTATTTAAAGGAGTTTAGTAAATATTTATGTAGTGTTCTATTTGATATCTACCCCTGTGATATTTGAACTAATGTTTGACTGTTCAGAATGATAAATTTGAAGTGTTGAAATGTTTACTTAAGTACAATTGATGGTGGCAAACAGGTTCATGGCCTGCTCGATAGTTATCACTAGTAGGTTTAATACATTCCTAGCTCTGACAGACATAGCAACCCGCATATTCTCAGCTTCAACTGACTGTGTACATTGCTGGCCATAGCGGTCTCACAAGCATATAGTCAAACAATGTCAATTTGTGCAAAGTTCAGTGTTAATTGGTGAGTAGTTTAAAACAAATCAATATGTGACATAGGTCAGAAATGCTTATGGATTCACAATTCAATATTGCACTAGAATATTGAAATGCAACAATGAGGTAGATGTCATGATGTATGTTTTGCAACTTAATGTGTATGGACTATGGAGTTAACAGCCAGCCAGTGTTGTGACTTTTGTCCAAGTATTTAATTTCAACCCTTTTAATGTGCAAGCTACTTAAAGTTTAACATGCTCAACACGGAACAGGTCATATGTAACCTGTACAAGTATGGTTAATTACAATTTAACTTAATTGCCACAGCGACGGTGTTAAAAACAGTTTAAATCTCCAACATAGTTGAAATGTTAGAGACATATTACAACCTTCTATGGAATGTACATTGTGTACAGTCAGGTTAATAAATAGGCCTACATATTGGGAACTCATTACGTCATTACTAAGAAAAGTAGTTGGCGATAAAAACTAACTTAAAATGAGTTTTGTTTTTGACAAAAACTTATTGATTGTTGATAACAAAGTGCAGTACCTAGTTGGTAAAATCTTGTGCTTATAAAAAAAAAATCTTAGAATCCAACTGAAAGTGATATTGAAAAATAAGTTTCTTAAAAGTTGGTAATCATTTCAACAGTACGGTGGATTTACCTTTTGACAACTTTTGGTATATTTGTTACTTATGAATTGAAATAAACTTCATTGTGAGTGGGTCAGACTTAGCAGACTTACAACCTAAGAAATCCAGTTAATCTTAACATTTTAGATGACATTAGTTTTGTTTCATGACTTTCATGAGTAGGTATTGTCCTACTGGAACATCATGTTTATACTTGAAGTGGTTATGAATTTAAATGATTTTGAGGACTAAAGTAATATCGCCAAATAGAAGTTGTCATATCAGCAATGCCATTTTTATGTTGTTGCTTCAAGTACCTACAACTTGTGGTCAAAGATTATGAATAAAATGTTGACACATTTTAATCTGAATGAATAAAAATTGAGGAATGTTCTTATGAAAGGCCATGACGTAGTTGAAAAAGTTTCAAACTATATATGAGTTTGATACTTATTTGGAGCGATTTAATTTTATTTTTGATAAATTGAAGGGATTGGTGTGGTGCTCCCGCTAGAGAATAACATGAAGACTCCCAAAGACTTCGGGGGCTGGAACGGCGTCCTCAACACCGGCATGGTGATCGTGGCAGCCCTGTATACCGCCATCGGCTTCTTTGGCTACCTTAAGTATGGGGAGCATGTGCTGGGCAGCATCACGCTGAACCTGCCCAATGACTTGTATCCTGTACATGTGATGATGTGATGCTAGAGCCACGCTGTGAAGTATTGGTGTCGAGAGAGATGGGACAACGGTGGTCGCCACTGTAGTTCAAATGTACTTGGATGGTATACCATTGTGTATCCATTCACAAATGGATTTCAAGAGGGGCCCTGCGAGGGGTCGTGCAACTACTTATTGCCTGCCTGTGTTATTACTATGGGTGTTATAAAAAAAATATTTGTTTTGTAGATTTTTGAAATGGCTGAGTTGATGTTGTATGAGGCTGCCTAAGGATCAAGTTGGACATAGCCTAGCAGAGCTGATGAGATCATGAGGTCATATTAGTGCCAGTGCTGTTGGTCACGATGCCTGTGGGCTGATGGGGATGCAGCACTGACAGCTACCTACTAAGATGATGATGGTGATGGACAGTTTGCTGCTGTTGACGATGATGGGAGCAAAACTGTTTGAGGCTATTTTATTGATCCAACTTGGCAAATCAGAACCTGTGAGCGGTTCAACAACGGTGAAGAAGGTGGTGTCAATAGTTAGATGCTGTCTTCTTTGGGAGTAAGTGTTATTTAACTTCACCATGCTGCCTTATAGTTGTGATTCCGTTTATCATGAGCCCTCCCTCTTTCTTTGATTACTACCATCCATTTTCAAACTTAGACCTCCCGTCTTTAGGAAAAACACTCTTGACTTACCTACTACATTACTGACTAATCATACTCAGTGGTAAATTGAATTACAATGGCGTTATGTGGTCGAGTTTATTATTATATTGGGTAGCAGGCATACTAGATTGAGCAATATTGAGACTTGAGAGAAGGCTTAATCGAGTATGCAGGAGGGGATGGGAATTAGTTTCTCATCTTTTCCAGGGTATGCGTAATGGATGCCTATGCCCAACCTTGGACTCATTTCTGAGTGGCCACTGCAGACATACTTGGTGGGGCAATTGAGTGAGACCTGGTCAAGTATGTAGGAGGGGGTGAGGATTAGATTCTCGTCTTCTCCAGGATATGCGTAAGGGATGCCTCTGTCCAAATGGAGTTGTGGTCACTGCAGGGTGAGTACTGCAGACATATACTTGTAAGAGCAACCTAGTGGTGCTTGATCAAGTATATGTACGGAGGGGGTGTGACTTATGTTCTCACCTTTTCCTAGGTATGCGGAAGGGATGCCTCTGCCTGCGGACGTGGACGAATGTCTCGGTGAGGCTTCGTTCATGTTCGAATTGTGTTGTATGAAGTATTGGGAGACGTCTCAATTACTTCAATGAATTTAATTCGTTTTTGTTGCGTGTTGTTGTTTATTGTATATGTGAAACTGAATGGACTTTGTGGATGGAATGGAAGATGTGGAATTTAGAATGTTTCAGATGAATAGCAGATCCCCAGAGCTAACACAGCGGCTCTCGACTCAACGCGGAATCCAGCAGCAATAATGGCGTAGGCGGCTACGTCGGCACCATCGGCTGCGCCTGTAGCGCCTGTTGCATCGAGTTCGGCAGCGTTAGCTGTATTCGCAGCACCTGCCCGACGGGTTTGGCAGGGTTACGCCTGTCCGACGGGTTTGGCAGGGTCACACCTGTCCGACGGGTTCTGCAGCGTTAGCTGCCTCCGCAGTCCTTCAGCTTCGGCAGCACCCGCTGCACCAGCTTCGGCTTCGGCAGCACCCGCTGCACCAGCTTCGGCTTCGGCAGCACCAGCTGCACCAGCTTCGGCTTCGGCAGCACCAGCTGCACCAGCTTCGGCTTCGGCAGCACCAGCTGCACCAGCTTCGGCTTCGGCAGCACCCGCTGCACCAGCTTCGGCTTCGGCAGCACCAGCTGCACCAGCTTCGGCTTCGGCAGCACCAGCTGCACCAGCTTCGGCTTCGGCAGCACCAGCTGCACCAGCTTCGGCTTCGGCAGCACCCGCTGCACCAGCTTCGGCTTCGGCAGCACCAGCTGCACCAGCTTCGGCTTCGGCAGCACCAGCTGCACCAGCTTCGGCTTCGGCAGCACCAGCTGCACCAGCTTCGGCTTCGGCAGCACCAGCTGCACCAGCTTCGGCTTCGGCAGCACCCGCTGCACCAGCTTCGGCTTCGGCAGCACCAGCTGCACCCGGAGCTCCTGCTGCATCGTCTACGGCTTCGTGAACGGCAGTGGTGCCTCGGTTGCGGTTGCCTCAACGGCTACGGCTGCCTCAGGGGCACTAGGGAGAGACGCTGCGTGGACGCCGCGACGTCAGGGCTGGCCGTGTCGGATCCAGTCTCATCACGTCTTAACTGTGTGACAGCTCCTGGCTGACAGCTCCTGTCAAAACTGTCACTTTACGCGGGAACGCCACTCACTCGGGCATTCTGTCAAGCGCCGCTGCCGTGGAACGTTGCTAATTTGTATCTTTTGTGTAATCCGTGCTAATATCCTGACTTATTTGTGAAAACCTTGATTATAGAGCTTTATTTTGAACATGAAGTGTTTAATTCCCTAAAATATTTTCATTATTTTTGCCTTATTATGCATAAATGAGACAAAAATGATTGCAAACTAATAACCCTAAAAAAGGTATTTAATACCTGAAGCATTTCACTAATTTATAAATAAATGGAAGAATTATTAACTTACAATATTGTGGTAAACTATTTCAGAAGGAAGGAAGGAAGCAAGAAAAAAATAATGCACGTTGGCCATTAGTGAATGAATACATACAATATCGGTGGTGGGTCGCTGCTTGTCGTCTCCATGCTTCTTCTCCACCACCTCCTTCAGTCCTCGTCCCAGTTGCCCATTAGTCAGCAACCTGCCAACGAGTGAATACATACAATATCGGTGGTGGGTCGCTGCTTGTCGTCTCCATGCTTCTTCTCCACCACCTCCTTCAGTCCTCGTCCCAGTTGCCCATTAGTCAGCAATCTGCCAACGAGTGAATACATACAATATCGGTGGTGGGTCGCTGCTTGTCGTCTCCATGCTTCTTCTCCACCACCTTCCGCTTGTCCTCGTCCCAGTTGCCCATTAGTCAGCAACCTGCCAACGAGTGAATACATACAATATCGGTGGTGGGTCGCTGCTTGTCGTCTCCATGCTTCTTCTCCACCACCTCCTTCAGTCCTCGTCCCAGTTGCCCATTAGTCAGCAACCTGCCAACGAGTGAATACATACAATATCGGTGGTGGGTCGCTGCTTGTCGTCTCCATGCTTCTTCTCCACCACCTCCTTCAGTCCTCGTCCCAGTTGCCCATTAGTCAGCAACCTGCCAACGAGTGAATACATACAATATCGGTGGTGGGTCGCTGCTTGTCGTCTCCATGCTTCTTCTCCACCACCTCCTTCAGTCCTCGTCCCAGTTGCCCATTAGTCAGCAACCTGCCAACGAGTGAATACATACAATATCGGTGGTGGGTCGCTGCTTGTCGTCTCCATGCTTCTTCTCCACCACCTCTTTCAGCTTGTCCTCGTCCCAGTTGTCCATGGTGTCCTCGTCGTCTCGCATGTCCACGTACAGGGACCGCTTCTCTGCCTGTATGGATAATAACAAATATTGTTTTAGTAAAAATGTCATGCTTTGTACTTGAAATAATAAGGGCACTTAGACATCATCTTCCTGCCAACATGTTGATACATTTGAAATTCACAAGTGCTTTACGATGAAGGAAAACATCTTGAATCTGCGAAGAAATTCAAGGGTGTATGTGAAGCCCCCAACAAGTACAAGGCCAACGTTGGGGTGGGCCACGCAAAATAGGCACATTTGATGTCAAGTTGCAGAAAAAATGGCCAGAATACAACAACCTGCCTAGTCCTACCCCTACCCAAAGGACATAAGCCTCAATCAAACTCTATGTCAATTAGACAAAGGAGCATGGGCAAACTTGCACTGTCCTCACCCACCAACAGAAATGAAACATGTCTCATTTTCTCTCTGATTCATTTGATTTCATTTGATCTTGGTGAACTGATGATTTTTTAGTATGACGAGAATCGTCCTGTGTATTGGGTTTTCTTGGAAAACCGTGTTTTGTTTGAAGGGTGAGACATGCATGGCAGTGCAATTACTGGGTATTGTGGCATAAGATCTTTACGTCACATGGTCGGTAACGCGTACGTGATAATCATGAGTTGTTACATCCATCTTTAGACTGCGGTGACTGTTTATCATCACGCAGCCCCCAAAACTTTCAATGAAATGAGCAAAAAATATGTAAAAACAAAACACGGTTTACCAAGAAAACCCCATACATATGGTGATCCTAGTCATAGTAACAAATCATCAGGTTGCTAAGATCAGGGACACATTAGAGAGAGATCTGTCAAAAGTGCTTAGCGGTGAACTCGCGCTTGCGTGTTTTAAAGTCTAGTTTGTGAAAGAAACAGTGCATGGGCGGTTAAATACTTTTAAACTGTTAGTGCATACCTGGGGACGCTGTGAGAGTGTTATCTAAAGATAAATTACTGAAATAATTGTGTATTCGGTGCCAAATATGCGTGGTTGACATTCATACTGTCCAACGTTTTCTATACCTACCCTCATCTTTTTCTTGGGCCAATTTGTTTACATTCATGTTGTCATTTTCGGGTTGCCAGTTAACAAGTTAGAAAATCTACTACGAAATGACTCCAATTAAAGTGAAATGTGCAAAATGTAATAAGTTACCCAATGATAAAAAACTTTCGGTGACATGCGATCTTTGTAAAGGTCTGCTATGCAGTGATTGCCATGGTCTATCCCCTACAGAAATTAGGGTGTTTGAATTGAAAACTGTGGTGAGAGTGATGAGCTTTCTGTGTGGCAACTGTAAAACAGTCATGGGCCAGCTGCCGATGCTAATGAAAAAGGTTGATGAGCTCACGGAGGAAGTTAAACAATTACGTGCATTACAGAACATGCTCACGATGGAGTCTACTATGCAGGAGGTAACCGAGAGAGCCCATAGAGCCCAAAACGTGATAATATATGATATCCCGGAGTCTGATAGTGCTGATGTCAGTGAACGCAAGGATCATGATCTCAAAGAGAGTACGGCGGTCATAAAAAGCGCTTCAAATAAAGTGAGCTGTGTCGGGATTAAGACTTTCCGCCTGGGAGCCAAGCCGGTGGACAGCGTCGCTCCTCCTCGCCCACTAAAAGTTGTACTGCGTAGTAAATCGGACGCATTAGAAATCCTCCGTAATAAGAAAAAGCTGCAGAGACCTTCGTCTGTCAAGGCGGACCTCACTCCTCAGCAAAGAAAATACTTGCAGCACCTGCGTGAAGAGCTAGCATCCCGTGTTAGTGGTGGTGAAATGGACATTACTATCAAATATATTCGGGGACACCCAAACATTGTTAAAACCAATTCTAATTCGACCTCAGTAACCTCAATTGTTAATTAATTACACAACGCTTGTTGCTTCGCTATTCATTGTCAATTATCTGTAATACCTACACTTAATTATTACTTCTTGTTAAAAGTGTTAAGGATAAGTTAAAATGTCGAAAAATAAGGGAAAAAATTATCTTAACTTGGGTGTTCTTAATGCGCAGTCGTTGAATACCGGCAGAGACGAGTTTAGGGAAATTATGAAAAATCTGAAAATTGATATTGCATGTATCACTGAGACCTGGTTAACCCAGCACTCCGACATGAATGTGTTTAAAGTACCCGGCTATCGTCTTTGGCATGTACCGCGGAAGAAGAGAATTGGTGGTGGAGTTGGTATCTATCTAAGGTCTAATTTAAAATCACATATGCTAACCTTACCACCGTCTGAATTAGAACAGATGTGGATTGAGTGTCAATTACACAAACACAAAGTGCTGATAGGCGTGTTATATAGGCCTCCGAATACCAATTTTCTCTCGTTTTTAAATTTGTTTGATGAAGTTTTATCTACTATTGTACCCTGTTATGATCATGTTATTATTACCGGTGATATCAATGTGGACCTGCTGATGCCATCTGGAGCAAATCAGATCAGTTTTATGAACTTGTTAAGTAAATACGAATTAACGCAGATTGTTTCGGAACCAACGCGTGTTACGGAAACAACCGATACCTTAATTGACATAATTTGTTGCAGACCTGATTTTAAAGCAACGGCTATGACGGTCACGCATAATAAAGATTTAAGTGATCATGGGTTTATCTATGCACAATTTCCTCTTGTGGTCCCTAAGCCTCTGCCTCGTACGATTACATACCGACCAATTAATAAATTTGATCCCGATACTTATAGCTGGGCTGCCTCGGTAACGCCATGGCAGTGGGTAACGGAAACCGCAGATGTAGACCTGATGGTGGATCGGTTTAATGCACTTATTTTAGGACTCTTTGATCATTTTGCCCCGGTAACAACAAGAACTTTTAAAGATCCTCCTTCGCCGTGGATTACGGACGTCATTAGAATTATGATGAAAGAAAGGGATAAGGCCGAGTTAAAAGCTAGGAAATCAAATTGTCCAGCAAAAAAGCAAACGTACCAATCACTTCGCAATTTAGTAACTTCTGCGATACGAAAAGAAAAAACTGCGTTCATGGCTCAGAAAGTTAATGGTAATTTTCGTAATCCCAGGCGTATGTGGAACGAGGTTAACAATATTTTGGGTAGGCGATCAAAAGACGAAATACCACATCATCTGCGCGCGCCTGACCTAGTTAACAGCTTTTTCATAGACTCTGTGCCACTAGCACAACAGAAAATCCCCGATAACACGATGTCACACGCTAATTACCATTGCAACGTGGGGTACGAAAAGTTGCAATTGCATGGTGTCTCTGAAGAGAAAGTCAACCGACTAATCAATTCAATCAGCTCAAATGCTGTAGGCAGTGACGGTATTTCAATAACAATGTTAAAGTTAACCTTACCGCACTCGCTTGCAGCAATTACAGCTATCTTAAATACCTCTATGTTATCGGGTAAGTTCCCATCAGCCTGGAAAACCTCAATCGTCAAACCGATTCCCAAAAAGACATCTCCTGAAACCTTTAGCGACCTACGACCAATTAGTATTTTGTCTGTTCTTTCCAAAATTCTAGAGAAAGTGGTGAATGAGCAGGTACAAACTCACATGGAAAAAAAACAAAATACTACCTGAAGCTCAATCTGGATTCCGTAAGCAGCACAGCACTACAACAGCTATAGCGCATTTAGTAGATGAGTCCCTTAAGGCTTCCGATGATGGTCTGGCAACGATTCTTGTCTTGCTAGACTTTAGTCGCGCATTTGACAGCATCCTGATCCCTGTGTTACTGAACAGAATGATGAACTTTGGATTCTCAGAGCCACTGTGTAGTTGGTTTGATAGCTATTTTTCCGGAAGAAACCAAATAGTCGAATGCCTAAATGCTGAAGGTAAACCTAACCGGTCATCTCCGCGTAAACTTTGCAGAGGAGTGATTCAAGGGTCCATATTGGGTCCGACTTTGTACAGTTTGTATACGTCAAATATTCCCAACGTAATTAAAAATTGCTCGTACCACATGTACGCGGATGACACTCAAATTATGAAGCACGTCCGCCCCTCTAAAATTGATGTTGAACTAGCAGTATCGCAAATTAACATCGACCTGGAGGCTGTGGAGGATTGGTCGAGGGAATATGGTCTTACTATTAACCCCAAAAAATCAGTATACATAATATTAGGAACAAAAAAACAGACTGCTGAACTGCGACGCTTTGAAATTGATTTACGTATTTCAGGAGGGTCTATAAAGGAAGAGTGTCAGGTCAAAAATTTAGGTTTTATTTTGGAAGGGTCACTTAGTTTCGAAGCTCATATTAACTCCAAATTACCAAAATGTTACGGTGCCCTAAAGTCTTTATATAAGCTTAGACCTTACTTGTCTCTAGATGTTCGGGAACTCTTATCAGACGCACTGGTACTGTCTCAGCTAGATTATGGAGACATTGTATACGGACCATGTCTAAAGAAAAAAACGGAACAAGCTATCCAACGGGTTCAGAACTCATGTGTGCGTTTCTGCCAAAACATTCCCCGACGTTCTCACATTAGTCCTTAGTTAGTTTGGTTTTCAAAAAGCGATGTAAGGCATTTTTACTGGACCTCCAAAAGGAAGACACCTTTACTTTTGGTTGACTGATCAACAACACTAATTTATGGCTCTGGGTTATGCTCAATTTATTTTAGTAAAAATCAAATCTGGCAATAGTTTATAATGGGAGTAATATCTGGTTCTACATTACTTAGACGTGATAATATCATCTGTAAACAATAAAACAGTAAATTGCTATTATAAATTAATGTAGAAAAACTCACTGGAGTTTACTTTAGTAATTTAGATTTAGTCATGGTTGTGGCAGAATAACAGCGTCTGCTGCTGGAAGCCTTGGAGCTTCCCGCGGAGACACATGCTGACCCACCATCCATTTCTTTAAGTTTGTTATATGTTCTGTTACTGTGTATTTCTGTTCTTTGTACTTATGCAAACTTTTGGAATAAATGTCTTTATTATTATTATTATTTCTCTTTATTTATTATGTGTCTCGGGTTATTATTATTATTATTATCTATTAAATGAGATATGTTTCATTTCTGTTGGTGGGTGGGGACATTTCTACCCATGGTCCTTTCCAATTTGATTTGGCAAAGTTTAATATAGGGAAGAGTTTATAAAAGTACAAGCCAATATTTTTTACGGCAAGCAACAAAGTAGGACTAAAACACTCAAAAGAACTAATATGTTTCACATCATCAGACTGATTCCTACACTACCGCAATAGGAGGTAATGTCCATATTCGCCACATTCATAATCAATTTTTAATAAACATACGGGCAATGACTTTTCGGCTGAAGATGCTGTTATTCTGCCACATATATATTTATGATTGATTTAAGAGTTTTATCAAAATAAGACCAAGCTTTGATCAATATTAATCCCACTTAAAGCTACTAGATAAACTATCGTAAATTGAGAGCATGTGTCTCAAGCTTTACATATAATTTTTCATCACTCTTGGTAAAAAAATCTTATATAGCTACTTGGAAGTTACATGAAGTGTTGTCTTATTTATCAGACTACAGAGAAATGAGCGAAATATAATGCCTTATACTATGGCAGTTAAAACTTAAAAAGTTGATTGCAGCAGAAATAGATACATATAATAATTGTCTATTGTCAATGTTTGCAGTACTCTCTCTGGTGTCCTAGTAGTATATAGAGTGGAACTGACCTTCCTCTCAATGGTGAGATCATGGGAGAACTTGCAGCGGTCTCCCTTGGTGCACTGGCCCTGCTTGAAGAACGCACACACCACAGATTTGGGGTCCGTGCCTGTAACATTATATTAGTTATACAGGGTGATCAAATCAAATGGCTTATAGAAACTATTACTAGGGAGCAGAGAATAAAAAAAAATAGCTTTTGATTAGATGAGAATCAAATCTAAAGCTATTGAAATATAGAACTTGCATTATCCTTTTTTGGGTATAGGTTCTATTGGAAAAGTCTATGAATGTAGTGTGTAATCCTCAATAAATTTGACTCCATGGTTTCCACAAGCCAAATTCTCTATGTTAAATGATTTTTAATTTCTCTCCTCTTAACCATTTGTATTCTTATTCGTCTATATGGTGAACTTTAGCTACCAGCCAATATTCCTACAATGTATGATTTTCATGGTATGCATCAGGTTTGCTACTGCAAACACCAAGTGTGTAAATTTCAGGGATTTGTCTCTGTCACTCTAGTGATGGCGTTATACACGGTGATTACGGGGTCGTGATCCCAACTGTGAAAAACGTGTTAAGATGGTCTTTCTGAATAAGGTTTCCCATGGGAAAAATATGAATATCACGAAAAAAAAATACCGACCGGTGCGGAAGTGTTCATAACTTCCAGTCTTGTTTCATAATTATGTAAACACATTTGCAAGGAATTAGTATGGAGGAATGTATACATTTTAATGAACTCGAACATAACTAGTCTTATAAAAGTATGTTTATTCATAAAGGTCCCATGGGAAACATTGTTCAGAAAGACTACTTTAACACATTTATCACAGTTGCGATCATGACCCCGTAATCACCCTGTATATGATTCATAAGAATGACAAAGAAAAATCCCCGAAATTTGTGAAGTTTGGTGTGCGCAGTAGCAGGCCACATGCATAAAATAAGTGAATCAGTCAACAGTACCTTTCTCCACCTTCTGCGTCTGCACGGGCTTGAAGAGTGCAGCCAACTCCTTGGCTTCCTTGAGCTTCTGTTCCTTGTCCTTCTTCTTGTCCTGCATGGGCTGTGCCGGGTGGATGCCGCCGCTCTTCACCTGCTTCTCCACCTGCCACATAACTGCTTGTCAATTGGGATTCTATTTATGTCATGTCAGTGAGTAATAAATAAATAATAAATAAGCCATTTATTCATTTCTGGGTGATTATACAGTGAGTTTATTGAATTTTGTTTCTTCTCAGAAATGAACCCCTCCTTGGGTGTAGGCCTCCTCCAACACATTCCACCGTTTTCTGTCCTGCGCCAGGGTCATCCAATCATTGCCAGCGGCTCTGGTTATGTCATCGACCCAGCGACTCGTAGGCCGGCCTGTCCGTCTCTTCCCTGGTGGTCCGTGCCACTCTGTGGCTTCACTAGTCCACCTCTTGTCACAGTAGCGCGACAAGTGGCCCGCCCATCGCCATTTCAGGGTGAGAGCTTTCTTTAGAGCATCCTCTATAGCTGTCTGTTGTCTAATTTTTTTAGAGTTGATTTTTTCAATTTTTCTGATTTTTAGCATACTCCTCTCCATTGCTCTTTGTGTCCTTGTTATTCGTAGTTTTGTGGCCTTTGTAAATGGCCATGTCTGACAACCATACAGGAGGCTCGGTAGAATGCAAGTGTCCATGACAACTTTCTTTGTTTGGTGGTTGTAACTGCCTTTTAGTACCTCTTTCATTGACCAGAATCTTTTCCATGCTATGTTTATTCTTCTTGTCCAGGGAATTTATCATGGTTTCTAGGTCTTTTGGCGTCTCAGCTAGTACAACAATGTCATCAGCAAATTTCAGATGGCTTAGATAGCGTTTGTTGATTCTAATGCCTTTTTTTGACCAATCTAGTTTACTGAATATACTTTCTAGTACCGCTATAAATAGTTTGGGAGATAGTGGGTCCCCCTGTCTCACGCCTCTTTCTATTGGTATTAGGTTACCTCTGGATTCTAGTTTCAGCCTGCTTGTACCGTTGCTGTACATATTCTTTATTATGTTTATGTATTTTTTGTTAACTCCGCATTGGTTCAGGGCTCTCCAAATTGAACCATGACTTATGCTGTCGAAGGCTTTGTTATAATCAATAAAGGCCACATACAAAGGAACCTGGAACTCTTTGTGTTTCTCTATTACCTGTTCTAAAGTTTGTATGTGGTCTGTGGTACTGTATCCTGATCGAAAGCCAGCTTGTTCAATGGGCTGAAATGCATCAATCGCTGGGGTCATTCGACTAAGTAAAAGTGCAGCAAAAAGTTTATATATACTTGCAAGAAGGCTTATCGGTCTATAGTTGCCTATCTCTAATGGGTCACCTTTCTTGAATAACAAAATTATATCTGAAGTACACCACTGTTTTGGTACAGTTTCTGTCTGAAGTACCATGTTGAACAATTGTGTTAGATAGTGAATAAGCAGTGGTGCACCTATTTTTATTGCTTCATTGCAAAAACCATCTGGACCTGGGCTTTTGTCATTTTTAAGTTTTTTAATATGGCTAAGTACTTCCTGTTCGCTGAATGGCTCTATTGGGTACACTGTTTCTTCCGAGCTTGGTGTGTCTATACAATTTTCTTCCCTTTTTTTATAAAGTTCCTTATAGAAGTTACTTGCTAAGCTGTTAATATCTTTCCTTGTTATTGTTTCTTTGGATTTATGCTTTAGCTTTTGGATCCAAGATGTATGCGTATTAAGCTCTTTGGATGCTCTCTTGGTACTTCTATATTTATTAATATTCCTTGATAATACTTCCTGTCTATGGGTGTTATAGTCTTTTTTAATTGACTTTTTTGTTGCTTTGTATAAATGGCACAGTTCAGCTCTTGCTTGCTTGTCCTTGTTTTTTAAGTGTATTAGCTCATTCCGTTTTCTTATAAGTGTTTCTGTTTCAGTACTGAGTATTTTGTGACATATATTCTGCTTGGTACTACATGTCTTAAGGCTATCTAATATGGCTTTTTCCAGAGAGTTATAGTAGTCTTGTACGTTCACAGGGGAAGCTGTAAAGTTAATTTGCTCTTTTAATTTTTGGACATAAATTTTACTTTCGGACTCTGTTTTTAGGGTTGTAGCATGGGTTTGGAAGTTTTTCCGGCTTTTTTTCGGTAAATATAGAGGTATGAGAGCTCTTAAGGGTCTGTGATCTGATGGGAATGATATTTGATTAATGACTTCTACATTTGTTACTAGTCTTGAGTTGTTTGAAAGGATGAAGTCTATTTCATTTTTTGTTCTATTATTTGGTGACCTCCAGGTCCACTTGCGGCTGCCTTTTTTCTTGAAGTAGGTGTTCATAATAGATAGTTTATTTTCCAAAGCGTATTCAATGAGTCTCTCACCCCTTTCATTGCGTTCGCCATAACCAAATTTGCCCATGATCAGTCCTTCTTCTTTTTTTGGCCATCCAATTTTAGCATTAAAGTCTCCCATTAATATTACGTTCTTGTGTGTATTTTCCATAGCTTTGTCAACTGTCCTGTAAAAATCTTCCAGTTCCGAGTCACTTGACGCTTCTGTTGGGGCGTAAACTTGTATTATTGATAGCATGTAGCCATTCATATTCATGTTTAGTGTTGCTACTCTTTCAGTTATTCCATTGAAACTCTCTATGTAACTTTTAAGGGCCTTTTTTATTATGAAGCCTACTCCATATTTGCCGGGAGTACTTCCTACATAGCATAATATGAAGTCTTTGTATTCTTCAATTTCATTTCCCATTCTCCTTACTTCTGAAATTCCTATAATATCGTAAGTAATTTCCCGTAATGATTTCTCGAGTTCTAATAGGTATTCATATGTAGAGAGGGTCCTAACATTGTATGTTATGATCCTCATATGTTGGGTTTGCTTATCCTTATCAGTGTATGGTGTTGGAAGGTGGTGGTCTAAATCCCCACGGGGACCAGCCGGATTGGGGAAGGTTGTTATGTTTTGTTTTCTTTTTAATAAATCTGTATTCGTGTTTGCTTGTTTTGTTTTCCAGTGTCCAGGGCTAATTAGTTTTTTGACTGTGCATGGAAAGTGTGGGTGATTTTGGTTTGTTTGGCAGGCTGATTGATTTTGTCTTGCTTCTCGGGATTGCTAAAATTGCTTGGAGGTGTTGAGGGAGGTGAGGATGGTAACCTTTTCCTTTTCTCTGTTTGGTGTTCATTATTTTCTTTTATTATTAGCTTATCTTGTTTCAAGATGGCATATTTCCCTGCCTCCCGAGCCTCTATCAATTTAGGCATTAGTGCCCTTCTTTCTTCCAAAACTTCTTTAGTAAAATCTTCAGTTATCTTGAAATGTTTCGGGTAAGTTTTTTTATTTCTGAGTAATTCTATTTTCCGCCATTCCAACGTGAGAGTTACTTTAATTGGTCTGTGTTTTTTCTCAATCTTTTTTCCTAACCTTTCGACCTTACTAACTTCCCACTTGTCCCATTTGTGCCACTCGGCACCTGCTTGATTTTTTTCTGAGCTGTCATGTCAGTGAGTATGGACAAAATACTCACATTGGAATACTGATAATGGAGCATTTTATGGGGTGTCCCATAAAAACGAGTTTATATTCCGATAATTAAAGTTTTCTTCTGAGTTATTAGTTAATACATTTTTTTGAGCAATTTTTGACTCCTGTCCTGTCCAAAAGAGAACTTTGCCCACAATTTTGAGAAAAACCATGTTTGTATGGGACATCAGTAGACTTTTTTGTGAAATGTATGATAATGTTATTGCAAAAGAATAATTAACAGAAACATCAAAATTGGAACATACCATCACATCATCAGCCTATAAATGTCCACTGCTGGACATAAGTCATAAAACTTTAATCCCTTAGATGACTCTTACAACATCCACGGGAAGAGTTGGGGTGACAAATGAATCCTCACTGCCTTAAATTTACCATATTGTAATGTAATAAGTTACCTGCTGTATAAACTTTTGTTGTTTTGCTCCTTTCTTATTCTTGATACCAAATGTTTTGTCCTGAAAAATAAAGATACATTAAGTTAGAGCATTATTAACATTATGATGTTCCAGAATGTTTCATAATAATGACGCATGGGAGCTTTGTTTACTTCTAACTTTGACTCTTATTTCTGATAGACTACGAATGTAACAAGTAACTGTGCCGATAACAGCTGTACTAACCTCAATGACTTTCTCTTTCTTCTTCTGCTCAGTCTTCTTACTCGCAGCGGGCGCTTTCTTCGGAGGCATGGTTAGGTTATTTTAAGTCCACTTACTAAATAATAAATTAAAAGTACCAGACACGGACCAAATATGATTAATCGGCGCAAGCCGCATCCGCAACCTGATTATGTAGAGAAAGAGCAAATTGAGACGAATATAATTATTTGTATTGCTTGGTGAGAGATCCAGCCACGAACGAATTTATCGTGGTAAAATGAAATTGACAGCTGACGGCCGAGCTGAACTGACAGTTCTAATTTATGTTGCTACTTACAATAGAACTTTTCCCTGCTCTCTTCACTCATATTTTGGCGATTAAGCTAGCAAACGAATGTCCAACTTGTCTTTTCGTAAGTAAAATCTACATATTTTGATTGAATATTATGTATTCTTTCTGTTCGCATTCCAATATTTGAATTAATTACCCATCATTTTAATTAATTTACCACTGGCAGCATCATCAGAGGCATTTTTAAACAAACGTAATGCTTGGTACACACTCTCGCATGGCAGCCTTCCGGAGGATCTCGCAGCCGAGCGACATAGAGACGTATCGAGGGGAAACGACCGCACACACCGTGCGCACACTCTCCTACTACTCGCGTCGCCTGGCAAAGGCTCCTGGAGAGTGCGTCCGAGCCCGGGCATTAAAATGTCGCTGACTTTATGGTAGGTAAACTAAACTTAGAACGCCTTATCGATGTCAAATGAATGAATGTCACTAGTGTCAGTGTCAGTCTGACTGAGCGCTCTCTTTCAGTCAGTCTGCACTCTGTAGTACTGTACGTGTCTGTCAGTACATAGTGTCAGTACGGCCGGGAAATCTTGTCAAAGTGGACAACAGTCGATCTTTGTCCCTAATTATTTTTTTCTTATCGTGTTCGCTCATCGTAAAGCGTGTAAACAGTGAAACTAGTGGTTCGCGTCAACCGCCTAGGCCATGGCGGTATTTCGGAGTGCGCGTCGCGAACATTTATCGTCTCAGTGTTAAGTTCTAATTCAAAACAGCCATGGAAATCGTAGACGTCGAAGAATGCCAACCGGACCCGTTGGCCACGACGAGAAAGCGAAGTCTGTGGGCTAAAATTAACAACAGGACTACGTACGGCTACCTGTTTAACGTGGTGATTCTGATATCTCTGCTAACGTGTCTAGTGTTAATACTGTACTTCTTCAAAGAGTATCTGTACGCGATACTGGTGTGGGTGGACCGGCAGGACCCGTGGATAGTGTTCCTGTTGTTCATGGGGCTGTTCCTTATTGTGAGTTTCCCGGTGACGATCGGGTACCTGGTGCTGATAATAACGAGCGGGTACCTGTTCGGGATGTTGAAGGGGCTGGGGACTGTGGTGGTGAGCGCCAACGTGGGCGTGGCGGCGGCGCACTGGTCGCTGCGCGCGGCCCGGGGGCTGCTGCCGCTGGAGCGGCTGCTGCGGCACGAGTCTGCGCGCGCGCTTCTGCGCGTGATCGCGGGTCCGCAGGCCTTCAAGATTGTCTTCTTCGCGCGCCTCACGCCCATTCCCTTTGGCTTGCAGAACACTATATTCGCTGTGAGTATTCTATACTTTCTGGTAAGGCTTCAAATCCTTATTAATCTACTGTTATCAGTTGGTCACCACCTACAACAGTGTTTGGCCTAAACCAAGTTCTATACCTTATTCTTACATATTATTATTTTTACTGTACTATGTTACAAACTTTTGAGAAATGCTCTTCAATACTTACAAGCCCTGCCACTGTACCATATTAAAAACTAGAGTAAACCAGCATAAACATAATAATTTACTAACACATATTATCAGATTCATCCTGCAGTCTTTGTTGCTATCTTGACCTCAGCTGATTACAAATAACTTTAGAAAACAATAGCCAATTTTCAATGTTAAGCCTGTGAAGGGTATTTACCTACAATAACATGTTGTTATATTACTTATTACCTATTTGCTATTGGGTATTGTGGCAGGTGGTTATAGATCATTACTAATTCATGTGCACCCAGAAAAATCCAGACTCTTTGGGCTATAATGTTGTGTACCTCATAAGGTTGAAGTACATGCCTACTTCTTCTTTTATGTGAAGTAGTCCACAGGAGCAGAGGACATGCATCACATTTATTCCCATTTTGCTTAAAGCACACAGAATTTACATTATTTTTCGATAAACAAAATAATGTCTACTCAACTTAAACATGTCACATTTCATTTTTGAATGTAAACATTATAAAATATAAAACCTAACTGAAACTGCATTCAAAATGAGAATAAACAATGTTTTCATCATTAACAGAATTTCAATGAAATATTAATTACAATGATAGTATTAAACAGCTGTGCAGGCATATCTAATCAAATTATTAATTGGCTCTGAGTCAGTTAAATTAATCTATTAATCACATATTGTCACCTGATTCCCACATTACAAGTGAACTTAGCGTGGCACTAGGTTGATTTGTGTACAAGTATCCCTTAGATTTGAATTAATTACCTACAATTTTAATTAATTTACACTTGTCAGCATCATTAGAGGCATTTTTCAAAGTAATTTCTGTAATTCTTGGTACAGACTCTTGAGAGGCAGCATTCAGCTTTTGGGATGCCATATCTAATGTCAATAATTATTATAGTTTAAAGTATCCCTCCAGCAACTAACTCCTAATAGGTTCATAATACGCATTTATTTGATATGTTGTACAGTACCTATACATGTTTCCTTCAATCAATTTCAAAAATATACTCTATTGATATCTAAAAAACATTTTATATTTATTAAAAGGTTTATTTATATTGTGTATATCTGCCATAAAAATATTTTATGTTAGATTTACAATGTATGTTTACTAATTAACATAAAAATGGTATGGCTCACAAATATACCTATTTGCATTAAAATTCCATCATTAATAAGTACCTAAATCCTATTAAGATTATGCAACTACCATTTAGCACATAAACTTGCTGAGATTATTTTTATTGCTGTATTTCTTGATAATCTTGGTGATAAGAGTTTAGCTCAAATTTGTAGACATTTTTATTGTTTGAATATTTATTGTGAAAGTAATACAAAGTAGCCTAAGACTGTAGAATTGGATATAAATATTAGTTTAATCCAAAAATAAAATCATGGTCATTAAAACTTTAGCTGGTTACAGGTGTCCATAGGCTATGGTAACTGCTTACCATCAGGCGGGCCATATGCTTGTATACCATATCGCCATAGCACAGAATATATAAAGTACAGAAGCTTCACTGCTTTGATGTTCACAAATGCCGGCTTTTTATGTGCCTACACAATTATTATTACCAAACAAAACGGCGCGCGAGGCAACGCGAGCATCTGAAATGGGCCGTATTGCGTGGCGGAAAGGTCGTTATTAGCAGCATTATAAGCCGCACGCCGTCGAAAACAGGGTTGTCAATTATTGAAAACTAATTAAATAACGAACGGCGCTATGAGGCGTCTGACAAAATACATTACTGCAATGATATCTACGGCGTTAATAGCATTCGTTTTGATAGCTAATTCAAAAAATTTGTTCATGTGTGATTATAGAATTTACCTACGCATTTCATACAAGTGATTCAAAAATATTTGTCTCAACTTGGGCGGCACCGTCTTTGTGCTTCGGAATCGCGGAGTGACACCCCCTTGATTATGGGAATAAAGTCAGACAACTACTTTAATAATATGTTAGGACAAAAGGCGCGAAATTCAATAGTAGTAAGTATGAGAGAACGAAGTTTTTTACATTATTTAAATGTACCGCTTTTTTACTAACCAATTTGTCCGTCTATAAACCGTTTTGTCTGCAATTGACTTGTTTTTCTGAGAATTTAATTTACTACGAAAGTAGGTAATAAGTATATGTTCCTTACATTTTAGTATCTCTCTGACGCATCGGCTGTGCGAAAAACGCGTCATGAAAATTAACATTATTATTATTGCAACATGCTGCCATGCAGTATATTTTCGGCATTTTCATTTAAGATGCACATGTATAAAATAATCCTAATATTTGCAAGCGATATATTTCGCGATACGTGACGAGCCAGCGTTGTAAATTTAAACGTGCGTTCCGAGACAGCGCGCGCCAACCATTGAATAGACCACGGAGACGGGGCGCTCTGCATGTACTTGTAGCCGCGCGGCGGAATCGCGGAGTGACACCCCCTTGGCCATAGTTGATAATAGTCTATTTTCTAATTTGCCAGAGTGGCACTACTTTTACTACATAGCTCCTACATTAAGCCCAAAAAAACTTGGTGATCCTGATCACTTAATGTCACTTCATACAACTACCTATTCGAGAATTTTCACATCATAGAACTAACTTGAATGCCTAAAAGTCCAACTGTAGTCTACCCATGATAATACATCCTCCATTCTTAAAGGCCAAGGCCGCCAAACGGGCTATCTCCAAGGCGTCATAAATAAGTGCTGCACTACAAGCAAGGCGAAATGTTAAAGGTTGTACTTTATATTTAAATTGGTTTGTTGGGGAGTCTATTTTAAGCATTTTAAAATACATCACCCTTTGAGGCTTAGTTCCGATCTTTCGATAAGCGCAATAGGTACCTATATTTAGAAAAAGTTTTCACTAACTTTCAAGGGTGTGTTAATTGGTTAAGTTGGCACACCTGAGGGTAACGAGTGTGATGTTCAAAGAAATGATTCTTAGAAAATTTTGCTATTTACCTATATTAAATATTTTTTGACTCTGCCCTATTCATTCTTCTAACTGTGGAAAAAATCGTTGCTTTTTTAAAGCAAACATGAACATACCAATCAAATAACTATTACTCCTTAAAATCAGGTATGCGCTTTATCTAACTAATATAACTTTATCTCTCCAATTGGTCGAGTGTACCTAATTGAAAGTGGTATTCTACTTAACCTACACTTTTTGTTGTATACCTATAGGTATTGTATATGTAATGGTATTTTCCGGTTTCCTATTTTCCTCGCGGTGGTGAGGTGAAACTGCTTATTTGTAAATACCTTAATACAAATGTGTTCTTGGGTCTTACTGTATTAAAATTAGTTTAAGCTCTAGTTAAATACCTACTTTATTGCATGCACGTACTCGCAATGCTTACTGATACGTTATTATTACCTAATGTTAATTTAATTAAGTTTCTCTGAAGTGAAATGTATAATTTCTTTGAGAAATAAAGTTCTTTAAACCTAACTAAGTCTTAATTAATCCGCGCAAAAACACAAATGAGAAAACTTTTTCGCGTCGTTTTTTATCAAATGTCATGCATTGTTCAGACTTAATAGCCCTTTACCATATTAACTAGTATTTTCTTACAGTAAATAATTAACATCCAAGGAATTAGTTATTCCGTGGCCAAGGTTAGGTCTAAAAGGATTAACAAAACATTGACAAGGCCGGCTTACGCTCTATTTATTCGACAAATAGTACAAATACGAGGTACCTACTTACGTTGTAACTAATGGCCCGTCTGGGCGGGCTAGACAACAATGTAAGTACATGAACTTTGTGAAGGAGTAGTTGGCTGCACATCGCTAGCAAACCTCAAATTGACTATCGAGCTATCAACAACATTTACATTACTACGAATATAATGTAGAAACGTCTAGCGTAGTAACGTAATCCTGTAATTCTTCAAAAGCGTATAGAAATCAATAGGCTTACACAGTTTTCCAACCCAAGCACCAATCTCATTTTAGAATTTAGTTTTTGTTGCGACATTTCAATGACCAGGATGCTTAGACAAGTTGCCAATCGCTAACGCTTAATCGTCAATCGTAAACGAAAGGCTGTCTTTGTCTTGTCGCACTAATATGAAAGAGTGACAGAGAGGGAAAACTACGATACGCTAATTAGCGTTAGCGATTGGCAACTTGGCTAAGCACCCAGGAACGGCAGGAACAGAACGCGTGATGTGTGTCTGATCAGGGTGCTTAGCCAAGTTGCCAATCGCTAGCGCTTAGTAGCGTAACGTAGTTTTCCCTCTCTGTCACTCTTTCATATTAGTGCGACAAAGACAGTTAGCTGCGATTAACGATGAAGCGCTAGCGATTGGCAACTTGGCTAAGCACCCTGATCTGATCTGCTGTCTGCATAAAAAATGAATGGCAAAGTGGCAACAGAGTCGTCCAGCTGGGCGATCATCTGCGTTCACCGATAAATCATTCGCTAAACATTATTGTATGCACGTAAAACATATTCTTCTTGTTGGTCTGTCATTATAAGGTACTCTCCTCACTCTCCTTTCTCTGCTTTGCCTTAGTCAACCTTAAGGCAAAGCAGATAAAGGAGAGTGAGAGTAATCACAGACCAAGAAGAAGAATAGGTTTTTCGTGGCGGAGAATGTCCTTGGCATTAACTTCGCCTCTTGTAGGTATAGTTATTCAGATGAGTTTTGACCGTGTTCTTTGCCTATTGTTAGAAAATCGCAAAATGCTACTGTATTTGCATAAAAAACAATAACCACTTATTTAAATTGCGACTCTATCACCCAAGCAATAAGATTCCATGTTAACCAATAGGGAAGAAAACTTTATACATTAAGATTTTCTTGTGCAGTAAAGTTTAAATAAATAAGGGAAGTTTCGTATTCTTAGCATCTAGTCTGTGGGTGTGGAGTGTGGTTGGAGCAGCCCTACACCTCCGTTTGTTCGAGCAGTGAACCAGACTAATGAAGCATGATCATTAATTATTCCTTACGTTTGACACCCGATAAGCACGGCACTTGAAAAATGGCGTCGCGAAGTGCCATTCCGAGCCATTTAGTGCCATCGAGCTAAATGAATTCCCGCCCTTCCTATTATTACCTGCAATCATTAGTTCATGGAACTAAGTTTATTGAACCACGAAAGTTAGAAAAGAAAAATGACACCTATTCATCAGTCAAACTTTAAGGATTGTTAAGAATGTCTTGAACGGTATAATTAAGGAAATAAAACTATTTAAACAGATTATATCGCGTATATTAAATTAATTAATTTAACTATATCCCGACGTTTCGAAGACTTTACAGGGACATTGGTTATGTAACGCATAACGGACGTATAATAAAAACAAATCAACTTCATTAAAAAATCTTATCCTTACATAGATTCGAACCGAAAACCAACCGCTCGATAAATGAAGTTGCTATTTACTCTTGCAGCACAGATTTCTAGGTTGAGTAATCAGTTAACAATAATAATGAATAAGAATAAGAAATGTTTATTAGCACAAAACGAAAATCTGCTTGGATACATTAACATTCAAAACACGTGAACAGTGAATTGCGCTAAAAGGTCTTCACTCAGTGTATCCCTCTAGTGACACAATGAGAAGTCATCATTATCATCGATTTTGATCTAACAAACCTACCTAGCCTCTATTAATCACCAATCAATGTAAATATGTCATTACCACTAAACCACCCACTGTAATAAAGCGGCACACTTATCAAATTTGTTATATTTCGTGTTCAATTACGTCCAAGCCGTCGCGCGCAATTACTCCGCCACTGACCGTTATATCGGTCGTCAACTCACATACGTGTGGAGCTTCTAATGTGTGTGTACTATCGACAAAATAGAATCAATTGAACCACAATAGGAGCTTATCATAGTAACATTGAAAATGAAATTGCAGCGTCTGTCGTACAATTTAACTTTAATTGTTACTGTGACAAGCTCCTATTGTGCGCCAGGATTCAATTTGGAAGATAGTAAATACTCGTACATTTCAGGACGTATGTCTGAAGCACAGGAATCAAAATAGACATATTTCTTAAGCTATCCATGTAGTTCCCATCATATAAATTGAAGCGAAGAACTTGACAATATGATTTTAATTTGAATAATAGATGTAATATTCTTAATAGCATAACATTACATAATCATTCAATGGAACGAGACGCCTCAGGAATTTCTTACTACTGACATGTCAAAATGATAAGTAGTAAGAAATTCCTCATAATCTTCTTTATAAAGGTGCAATTTTAGACCAAACGAACATTCCCTCATTCAATCCGCTACTCTACGAAATCAACGAATTTCGACGAATCATGTTTTGTGTAACGAACGATTTCGTAGAGTGGGAGATTGAATCACAATGAGCGAATGCTCGTTTGGTCTAAATGCACCTTAACATCACGTGTAGGGTTCCAATTGATTGACTGTACAGTCGCTATCAGATATAATTATTGGACCGGCCACGGTGATCAAAAATAATATATCTGAACATACACTAACGCCGTGATAATAGAGGCCTGCTCAGATATTAGTGACCACCCTGGCTACCGATACATCTGATGGCGCCTGTATAGTTGACTGCTAAAGATGAATCCATTTTTCACCTTATTACATTGCAGTAAGGGGAACATGTGTAGGTATAGGTATACATTCTTTGTAGTCGATTGTACCAGTAATCGGGTTAATTGGGCCATCAGTCGTGTCGTCACGGCTGGCTGGCTTCGTATGTGATAATGACTTATATTAAGTTAACTTCTACTAATGGCCATTTGGACAATCTACGAGTAGTATCTAGTGAAGTACCTAGTGACCACGCGACGCGACGTACATAGACGGCCATGACCAAGGAACAAATATTTGTGATAAATAAATACACAAATAACTTCCAGCTTCGTACCCTGCCTACGAACTGCCAACTAAACTAGATAATTCCACATGTAAAGGTGCATTCAAACCAAAAGAGCATTCGCTGTTCTATCCCCCGTTCTTCGAAATCAACCAATCACGTTTTGTGTAACGATCGAATTTCGTAGAGTGGGGGGTTAGAATAGCGAATGTTCGTTTGATCTGAATGCACTTTAATGTCTTGGCGTAAGCTGTTTTTTACATGTTGATAATAAAGAATAAAGATGTCATGCTCCACAGCAGCGCCACCATAGCTTTTTTGAATATGAGTATATAGGAAAATATCTACATAATGTCTATAAAATTCTAGACTAGTTAAAAAAATATCTATATCACTAGCTTTATCGTAAGCTTCATTTCATTGTGGCGCTGCTGTAGAGCATACTTCACGGCAGCGCCACCATCAAATGTCTATAACTGTTTATTAATGATGTGCAAATTGCGGAAACTTTCAAAAGTGTAAGAAAATTTCCATCGAAACTTTCGAGAACATTTCAAAACCTGGAAATTTAAAAAATATTTTTAAACAGCTAATAGCAAGGACGCGTTTCATGGAAATTTATATTTTCAACTATCAAATACATGATATAATGTACAATCAAAAATTGTATGTCTTTCAATAAAGAACATGTTCGATAAATTTCTTGAATTTCCGAAATTTTCATTGTAAATTTCTATGGAAATTTATATGTACAGTTATTAAAGGAGTATTGCGAGAACTAGAAAGTATGTTATAAATTATAAAACCAAAAATAAACACCAACAGACTTGAACGTCAACAAAAACATTGTGGACACCACTTCCTTACCTACTTCTTAAATGAAACGAACAAAAGCTATGTTGAGGATTTAGGTTTAAGACTCTAGCGAGCTAGTACGTAATCGAATTTTCACAATTAATATTCTATCAGCAATTTTTCCTAGTTTTGTTTCTGGAAAAAAGGTATTCCACCATGTCGCTAGCTCCATTTTCTCAGCAGATTCGTATAAAAATGACTTAGACCAAATCCCACAGTTGTGTTTATAATTTGTCACTGTATCACTGCTTCGGTAATCTTGTTTTAGGGTTCCGTAGTAAACTAGGAACCCTTATAGTTTCGCCATGTCCGTCTGTCCATGGTCCGCCTGTCTGTCTGCAGCATAGGCTCATTGGCTGTTAGTACTAGATATTTGAATATTGGTACAGGTTTGCCTCGTAATCATGCCGACAAAGTGGTACAATAAAATATTTAAAAAATCAGGTACCTCCCCTACACGTAAAGTGGGAATGATTTTTTTATTTTACTGTGTTCCTATAGTCGTTGAATAGGTCTTTCAGAAAGAATAAGGGTCTCAAGAGAAAGTATTTTTCTAAAGTCAATATTTTCGCAAATATCTATCCTCTCCGGATCCGAAACAAAAAAAATCGTGAATTGTCAAATATGGAAAACATCAAGAATATTGAGGTTAAAGAATACTTTAAAATAGAACTATTTCGAACATTGTTTTTGAATAACTACGGAACCCTACACAGAGCATGGCCCCACATACTCTTGGCCGGTTTTTTCTCTTCACAAATTGAACTTCTATTCGCAGTGTGATTGAATATTATTATAGTACGAGTATAAGCAGTGTATTAATCTATTTTTACTACAAAAATAATGTAAAGATTTATGGAAATGAAATTTTCCGCGAAATATTTCGGAATAATTTCCGCGGAAATTATTGAAATTTATGAATTTTATCAAGTCTTGGCCAAACCTATAAAAACCGGTTGTTATCAAAACCGGTGTTGTATAGTATGACTGTACTCGTTACTCACTCTAATATTTCTGTGCGTGGATAGGATTTCATTTTCATAAATTTCCATTGTTTCAAGGTCTGGAGAATGTTTCGGAAATTTTCACGAAAATTTCACTTGAGAATATTTCGCAACATAGGAAAGTTTCCATAGGCACATCATTACTGTTTATCGTACAGGCACATATATGGCATCAAATAATTCTATAACAATTCTATACCGACCTAGCATATGAAATTCCTCATTATATTTTGAGTATACGGATATGTCCCTCAAACCTATTGAGAAAAATATTTGTTTTTAGCGCCTGAACTAAAAATCAACGCAATGACGCAAAAAGTGTAGAAATACTTACTTTCAAACAGGTTGTTTGGTAAAAATAGAGTTGGGTATGTTTCGGATTAAATGCCAAACTTGTATGGAGGGTAGTAGTATATTTTATAGTCCTATTAAATGAAGCGAGCAGTGAATATGCTAGTGCGATGATATGAAGTTATAAATACATAGTTTGAATACTTTTTAGCACCTGATGTTTTATGTCTATATTTATTCTTCGTAATGTCTACCCTCCAACTAAGTTTAAAAAATGGCTTTGAATGGTGTAAACTTATGATGTAAGTAGGTATACCAGTAAGTATATGTAAATTGTGTAATAACATGAAATTTAAGTCTATAAATTAAAATGAAGTAGACAAGGAAAAATATACATCTAACATTCTAATTCTAACTCTAAAGGGTACGCATAAAGTACGTAAGTAAACAACCACCTGTTTGAAAGTAAGTATTTCTACACTTTTTGTGTCATTGCCTTGATTTTTAAGTCAGGCGCTAAAAAATATTTTTCTCAATAGGTTTGAGGGATATGGCCGTATATTCAAAATATAATGAGGAATTTCATATGCTAGGTCGGTATAGAATTGTTATAGAATTATTTGATGCCATATATGTGCCTGTACGATAAACAGTTATAGACATTTGATGGTGGCGCTGCCGTGAAGTATGCTCTACAGCAGCGCCACAATGAAATGAAGCTTACGATAAAACTAGTGATATAGATATTTTTTTAACTAGTCTAGAATTTTATAGACTTTATGTAGATATTTTCCTATATACTCATATTCAAAAAAGCTATGGTGGCGCTGCTGTGGAGCATGACATGAATAAAGAACTAGGCTACAGAGGCTGCCTCACTAAGCTAGTAATAGCTCATCACTGAGCTACCGATAATTATATTAATGTAATGTGCCCACTATGCGCCTTCAGTAATGCAGTAATAATTACTATAAAATTATTCATCTGACTTGTAACAGTTGTAACAAATATACCGTGTCGATCCGAGCATTTTCCGTAGCCGTCGTGCGCAAGCGCCGCCACGAGGAAAACCAATGGCCGCTCCAATAAAATATATATGTAATACTGTACCTTATGCACTGGTAATACGGGGCAGAAACTGTTAGTCAGCGGTACGGCCACCCTTGCGGAAATATCGTGATGGCACGGAAAACCGACGCAAGTACTGGATGAATGTCCGTAACTATGTAGTTGTGTTGTAGTGTATACCATTCGTCAATGGAAAACAAAAAAAAGTAAACAAATATGGCTGACGTTCCATAGCATAATTATATATATTTACGGTAATACTAAAAATATCAATAGTTTTAACTAAAAATGTAGGTATGTGAACTCAACGTTAGGTTTTAAATAAGTTGGAGATAAAACCAAGATTATGTCCTAAAAGTGTTTGATTATGAAGTAATGCAAGTTTTTAAGTTTCCTCTTATTTTTTTTTCGTTTTCTTCTGACGAATGGTATATGTAACAAATATACATAATATATATATGGTGGTGCCTCTGCCACTAGGTGGATAATAGTAATAGGTAAAATTATTCATTGGTATGGTCGCGTGGTGACCGCAGTAAGAATACATTTGTCACCACCCCAACTCATCCCGCGGGTGTCGTAAGAGTCGACTAAAGGCTTGAAGTGTTACTGACCAATTGTTTATTAATTTTATTATAACATTGGTGATGGACAGCAGCTTCATCATAGTGGACACAACCCGCTGTCCGCTGGGCACAGAGTGGCGATTATGGGCAATTATCGCCTTTAATAGGAGAGGCTTACGTCCAGCAGTGGACTGATATAGGCTGATGATGTATTCTAAGCTAAATATTTTTAGTGAAAGGAAATTTCTTTCTAAGCTAAACATTTTCATTGAAGAAATGTACCTATCATTTTGTGCCTTGTATAATAATATGAGGTTCCTAGCAGCTTTCATCGTATTTGTCACATAGTCAATACATATTGTTACGCCGGTGGCATGATAAAAAATACAAATATGATTTTAGACACGTTAGAAGCGTTTTCAGCAGGCTGAAATGCGTTTTCAGGCCGTTTCAGAAGGTCCTCTTTCACATACTACAAAATCAAATATTCACCCCAGATACCGTCGTTTTCAGGCGCCTGAAACATGTTTTCAGGCCGTTTCAGGATACCCTCTATCGGATGGCGTAATAACCTGAAAACCCGTTTTCAGGCGTTTTCAGGACCCCTTTCGGGCCTCTCAAGTACAAATCGGTATATAGCTAAATTTCCCATAGGAGTGAAAGAGAAAGCACTATTAGATAGAGACAGCACGAGAGAATGTTCTGGAAGGATGTGAACGAGACAGCTATAGAGAGAACATTCTCGACGGGTGTGAAAGAGAAACCTGTAGAAAGAGACAGCGATACCCTAGAATGTTCGCGCACGGGCCCTACCGACCGACCTAACTCGGGAACTTGCTAGAATCGAATCTTCTCGTACTTTGTAGATTTGAGTGGCTGGTATATAAACCCAGCATGTCCCGGCCAAGGAGTAGTTTCAATTGAGACAGCGAAGAGATAACATCAAGAGCGAAAACTGCGATTCTAACGGCGAGTTTGAGAGTGTAAAAGTGAATCAGTGTGACGTGTTAAGTGTGTGATTAGTGTTTTAGTTTAGTGTTTGTTCTTTTAATAAGTAATTAAAGTATCAGTTTTAATTAGTGGCTTATTTATACATTTTCTATAGAAAACCCACCCCACGAACGTAACAATATTATCGTTATTCATCGTGACAACGCGTGCGAAAAGACACCTATAGAAATCGATTATTTTAACCAAATATTTTTGTACAAAGTAACAGTCAACAGAAACAGGAAATCGATAAACGCAAAAGCTCAAAACATCTTTAAAAAATCTTATTATTCCTTTATTTTATATAGAATACAATTTCGTCCCATCGTTGCTTTACATCATTTAATGACAATTAAATAAACAATTTGATATTCCGGTGTCAAGATATATCCGCGTTCCCAGGGCTAGACAGACAACTCATCAATATTTCAACAATGCTTATATTCTGGCAAAACTTTCACCTTTCGGTTCAATATTCGACATAGGTATTATTGCAATAAATATTGATTGATAGACAATTTACCAACACCATAATTTTCGAATGACCGATGAAATTCAAACTCGTAATCAATAATTGTATGCATCCAATTGAATTTCCACGGGCAGTTATTCAGTAGAGTTTGGAGCTCGCGTGACTCGCAACCCGCAATGTATCGCGACATGCAATCTCGTAGTAATACTACCATCGGCCACACTGTTAGCCGTCCATCGGTAGACCTTATGCCTTTTGTAATAAGGTTCACACTGTTTACAACTGGACATTGGTGAGTGTTGCTGTTTGTACGTAGTCAACAGTAAGCGGAATCATTTGCGTATGAAATAAATGTTTCGGCATTGCTAAGTGACAGTCGCTAATGTTAATTTACTTAAATGTGTTATTGTAATTCAGTTCAGTTTTCTCAGTATGACAATTTTAAAGTTGGCAGTAGTGTGACATCAATAATATTCATTGATGCCATAAATGGTTTTTTTCCTGACTCTACAAATGACATCTATAAACGTCGAAGATTGTATGATAACAACGAGTTACCTAATTCAAGTTGCGGGGTCGAAAGTGTTGATAGTTAACCCGTTTTCGTTCTCTCTCGTTTCGTTTCGATCACTTGCCGATTTTGACTATATAGACTATACAGGTACTTATTCGACACTTCACAGCAACAAGAGTTTTCGGTGTTCGCAGTAGAGTAGGCCTTCAGAGTAAGTAATGCAGCCGTGTTTACATATTTGTGTTACTTCATTCGTTTATATATTTTTGTCTGCCTTTTTTTACAGCGATGGCTCTACGTGCGCAATGAAATTTTATGATATCATTAAAGTCCGCCTTTGACGCTCGATGTTATTACTTTAGGTTCGAAACAAACAGATCATATTACAGTATCTATATATACATCTTCTGTCCATTTCATTATTATTGGATGTGACTTGTGACGTGCATGACGTGCATCAGGTTAGTACAAACGCCAACGCATTAGCTGATCATTTCTGAACATTATTGAAATGTTGAAGTACACGAATGGTCAATGAATTTCGTTGGTGATTGTACCTACCTATTTGATATATAGCAGCCGAAATAAAACTGAAAACGGATAAACTCGCGTATATTAATTAAATCATTCCATTCGTGCCAGGAATTTAACTTCATCCCGACGTTTCGAACACTATACAGGCATACTTTATAGAGCGTCATCGATTTCAAAACAGAGTAAGCATTAGAAATATTTATGTACATATCCCAATATTTGAAATAAAATTAAACTAGACTTAGATATATATTATTATGCTTTATTTTAATGGTTGCCGTAGGTCATGGCGACCCTGCCGGCGATGCTGAAGGCCCTTTGTGTATACGTCACAAAATATTTTGTTCCTCAGTTAGGGTCGTTTCAATCTATTCAAGTAGGTATATATATTATATAAGCAGATATTATACATATGGTTGCTTAGTACCAACTGATACAAGCCTTAATTGAGCTCACCGTGGGACAAGGTCGATTTTAGTAAAAAAATCCCATGATATTTATTAATTTTTACCTATTTACTTGTATAAGTTTTATAACCAAGTATGGTAATATGAATAGCACCTGACTTAAACGACTCGCACAATTGAATCTTAAGGAAAAGGGAGACACCTACTGAGAAACGATTCTATAGCTAATCAAGTAATCATCATCTACTAGATTATCTACCACGTTTTCCTTATTAGTTATTAGACATTACTACGAGTCCTACGCGTTTGATTGTGGTTTGGTTGTACTTTTTTTGATATAGTCCGCTTTCAAAATACTCTGCCCTTTTAGCTGGTATATAGGCACTGACGTCAATATGCGGTATAGGTTGCTATACGTCAAAATTTGTCCGATATGTCAGTTTTGTTAAGCCTCTATCAAGATTGCGGCCTGCTTTGGCGAGTATCAGTGTAGTAAATAAATGCGGCAAAAATGTCAAGATTATCATGTTTTCCCTATGGCAATACTGAAGAGTGAAGACCAACAGCGAAAATCATTTTTTCTACTAACTGTCTTTGTCACTCCGATAACACCTTGATTAGAATGACAGAGACAGATGGTCGAAATTATCGCGATGTTCGCGGTAGGGAAAAGAGACTTTATTAGTTATTTTACCACTTTCTTCATGAATCAAATGTCTCTGTCAAAATATTTACAAATGTCAAAGTAACTGTGTAAAACGAAGTAATTACCACGGTATTTTAGATATGACAGCCATTTATCAAATAGAATAAAGACATTAGTCACCAGTCACAAAAGCAATTTCATTTTACCTCATCGATTTAATACTTTCTTTTCATTTTGTCACCTGTCTGTAGGAAGTAGGTTGGCAACTTGACATGATTAATAATCAGTAGTATCAGTATTTTGTTGAACATAACTGTAACAATTTAACATGTCCGTCGGGCCCTTGGCCACCTTCGAACCATGTCCTTTCGGCTCCCCACATTGCATTGATTTCATGATAGACAAAGTCGTCATCTTGCCCGAGACATGCAGTGCTGGGTAAAGATATCACTCATGGATCTTCACAACGAATGGTCATTCGGTGACTTCCAGCAATGGTACCAGTGCGGGTCCGTAAGATAAGATCGTTGCGTTACGTAAGATCTTAGGTCCATCTAAACGGAGGTCTCCCCACGCTGCGTTTTCTGTTGCGTGGAGGCACATACAAGGTGTACAACACATACACACACACAAGGTGCAGACACATGTGTCAGCATGCTTACGCACTTTATCTAGACAAAATGATCGTTTAGTAAGAGATCGTGTCTGGTTTTCATACAGATGCTTACGCGTCCTATACTAAAGGGCTAATTTCAACTGTCAAAATGCGTACGTATTTGTGATATATGCTGTGTATTCATCCCGAAGAGCCTTTTAATGCAACGCCGAGACAGAGTATCATCTCACTCTGCGAGATCAAGGGCTATTTGTTTAATTAATACAACTCCCAGCAGGCAGTGACAGAGTCTAGCTCTCGATATATTGTCGCGTCACTCTTGTGCCATCTACAAGGGGTGCTGCTCCATCGGTCACCGGTCGGACGATTAGTCTAAAAATCAAGACTTTCAATAGGTTCTGGTTTATTCTTCTTCCTAGACCGTTAGTCCCATTTACTTGGGGTCGGTTCTCAAGTCAAAAGCTTCACTAGGTTTGTCTATATGCCGCTTAATCATAGTATATAATGTATTCTGCGCATGCTTCTAGAGACCGCTTGACAATAGTGACAAATGGAACATTTTGATCCCATTAAACTTGCTGTTATTAACTCCACTAAAGTAATCATTGCACGTTACTAGTTTCTATGACAAATAACTAAGGACTCCATTGTTAAACATTCAAGATATATTGTTGTACAAATACTATTGTCAGGACGTAGTGCGTTAGATTATATCAGCACGTTCGCTTTGCTCCGGTATCATTATATTGTCCTTAAATTTTGCGAATGTGATTATCATCTGACCTTTCAGTGTTGAGTTTTTCCGCGCAATGTTTTCCTGGTAAAGTCAAAGACAAAATAAGGTGTACACAAAAATGTTCAAAAATATGTCCCAGTCCCAGTGCACTCTAATTCTGTGTAATAAGAACGTCGTAACATATTTATGAGCGGATTCTGTCGATACATATTTTTGCACTTGACCACACTTGACTGTCGATTCGATACTACATAAAACACTAGCAAACCATTATGGCAGTAGAAAACGGTGGGAAATTTAAGAATATAGGCGCGTAGTGATTGTTGTCTACAGAAAAATTTAAATTTTTCGCCTTTTTGTGCTAACAAATTGGTTTTTGTCAGTCTATCTTTCGTAACTCATTGGTAGGACGCCAGTTTGAAGTTTTGAACTCGCGACCTACGGAGAAAGCGATTGAATGTCACTTTCCTTAGCGCCACACTAACCAAAAACGAAGCATCACTCCGATATCTGTTCTGAGTCGGTCCCTCACTGCTAGGGCTGCCAACCAAAAATCACAGATATGCGGGACATTCGCGAATAAATTGCGGGACTTGGCTATAAAATGCGGGATGGGAACGACATTAACATTAAAAAACAATGCTTAATTTCAGATCGGTGCAATTTAGATGCACCTATTGCACCCATCGCAATCATTCATATTTCGGTAGTATACACGTTTAGTGCACGGTGCTTGCGGACTATTGGTACGGATATCGCGGTACATTCAAATTAACAAGACGAAATTTTAAATTGATTTCATTTACGTATTCATATTACTATTTTAGTATTCCCTGAAAAGCGGGACAACTGGCGTCCCGCGCGAACCCTTTGCGGGACGCATACTTTAGGGCCCCAGAAACGGGACGTCCCGCATATAGCGGGACGGTTGGCAGCCCTACTCACTGCTGAGGATCGTGACTCCGCTTTCTCGCTTCGCTTTCAGAAGAGGAGAGCTGCAACAAAGGCAATTGCCCGATCGGTTGCTTTTTCTTCTCCCTATCGGTTGCTTTTTGAAAAGCATTGCTCAGTGTGGTGTCCACTTGCGCTGATATCTGGTCACACCATCGGGTTGGACTAGGTCCTCTGGGCCGCCTACCGTCCACCTTTCCCATCACTAAAAGTGTCTCCAAATAATTGTCTCAGCAAGCTATGTGACCCAAATATTGCAGCAATCGCTGGAAACTCCGATATATCTGGTGAAATTACGATAATAAAGGCTTTTTTAATAATAATGCTATTATGAATACTTATCTCATTAACTGCCACTGCTATAACTGCGATTATTCCATTTCCTCGTTGAAACGCGAACGATAACATGATCGCGACATCAAATGAGTTTCACGACATGACGGAAGCGCCGGACTGCCGACGATTATGAACATCGTTACATTTATTAACAAGTCGCTTGCCGATGCAGCTGTCCATTATGCATGTAGTCATTTAAGTCATTAATCAGTCGGTTGTTTTTAATTCTGGATTTTTTAAGACGCCCACAGAAAACCTAGTGGTTGGACGCGTCATATGGATGGGATTGATTCAAAAGTGGTAAAACCTGAAATGGCGTCTTAAAAATGTTTGCATAAGGAAAATATAAAAAGGTGACATTATAATTTTTTGCCATTGGTAAATAATCGTATCCCTTTTAAAAAATAACGAATGAGCTCAGAATTTGAATATCGCCTATAAAATATAATATAAGTATTTTTAAAAGCTGGTATCCCGAACTTACAGGAAAATGCGACTTAAAAGTTGACATCTACGATAACCGGTAGTAAAGCCTAACAACTTTCTATTTGACCCTGACACAGTGTCGCTACAAACAGTTTACCTATGGCAATAATGTGATGTCATGTCAGTAACCAATTGCAAAACATTTTCCAATGGAATACTATTCAATCCTTCGTCCTTTCTTTGGTTTAAAGATTTTATTGTATTTAAGACGATTTTTCTTGCTTCTATTGGTATCTTTTTCGGCATTTTTATGATGAAATCGTTTAAGTCGCGATATATTTTATTTTTGTTTACATCGGTGACATTCGATGACATTCAACGCCTGGCCTACTACCGCGAAAATCGAAATTCGTAAATTTCGAGGATGTTTCTCTGTCACTCAAACGAAGGCGTCATTAGAGTGAGAGAGACAAATCCTCGAAATTTACGAATTTCGATTTTTGCGGTAGGGCCGCTGATGTCAAACAGTAATCATTGCCAGTAAAATAAATTAGTGTCACTGAAAATCCGCAACATGGCGAGGGTCAA